>CAEGAE010089131.1:0-41910 GCA_903067095.1 Girardinus metallicus | reverse complement strand
AATCCCTTCGCTAACATGAACACAAACGCTATAAATGGCTGTGCAAGGTGAGAGTTCCTCTATTAAACTGACTGAAGTTGAAAACAGAAAGCTGGAGTATAGACATTTTTTCATAATAGCCTGCTCACAAATAGATAGGCTATTTGTGAGCCTTCCTCTTTATTATTACATTGAATTAATTTCAGATTTTTGTATAACTTTTCTTCAAGTTAACAAAGTGAGCTATTATTGTTACAGGTTAATTTTCTAAACTACAGAAAGTAACTGTTAGAGAAGCTCAAATGTGAAAAATTGGACTGATGTTGATATACGATAGTAACACTGCTGTTATGCTAGATTTACCAATGTTTTATTTTATCTTTTTTTTTTACCCGATTAATCGTAAGAATAATCGATAGATTACTCGATTACTAAAATATTCGTTTACAACAGCCCTAGTATGGTTAACAATTTTCTTCAACTTAGAACTCACCCATGCTCGGTTGAAAACAAGCAGATGTTGATCCTGTGGAAGCAGCACACGATCATCAATAATCTAGATTGATGTAGAGGCAAACTTTGTTTGCTTTTGCAATATTTTCAGCTTCCTCGACTTCAATGTGCTATTAATTAATTTGTTTGTCTTCCACAGGAACTAAAGCACCTCATTTTGGAAGCAGCGGACGGCTTCCTGTTCGTGGTGTCATGCGAGACGGGCCGTGTTGTTTACGTCTCAGACTCGGTCACACCTGTACTTAACCAGTCACAGTCTGAATGGCTGGGATCTTCTCTTTATGATCAGCTCCACCCAGACGACACAGAAAAGCTCAGGGAGCAGCTCTCCACTTCGGAAAACAACAACACAGGTATAGTAAGACGTAAAAAAGCCTTTTCAAGGTGAAAAAATAAAAATGTTAACCTTTCAGCCTCCCATGCTTTTAAAGGGAGGATGTTGGACCTGAAGACAGGAACTGTGAAAAAGGAGAGTCAGCAGTCATCAGCTAGAATGACAATGGGGGCGCGCCGATCATTCATCTGCAGAATGAGGTTAGACTTGCACATTATAGACAGATCAAATGACTTTTTGTGCAAAGCTTGACGCTCGGATATGTGCTACAATGCTCTTTGTACAGGTGTGGAACGTGCCCAGTGGAACCAATGTCTATGAACAGGCTCGGCATTCTCAGGAGTAGGAACAGGTGAGCAGACTCACACATTTCTGTTCGAATTAGTGCAGATTGGATCCATGTTAACAGAAAACTGAACTTCAGTGGTAAATGGGCTTTTTGTGTTTCTTGCTTCACACCAGGAATGGTTTAGGAACACCCAAGGAAGGGGAACCCCAGTACGTTGTGGTCCACTGTACAGGATACATTAAATCCTGGCCCCCCGCGGGTAAATCCAGCAAATATTGGGTCGTTGTGATACATGTCGCAATATTTAATAGTGGATTTAATATGTTCTGTTTTGATTATTATTTGTATTTTAGGCGTATCATTAACAGATGATGAAGCAGACAACAATCAGGGGAGTCGCTACTGTCTAGTTGCCATTGGGAGATTACAGGTATGAAACAACATAGATGATTATAAACTTCTCTCTCAAAGGTAATTTTAAAGGTAATATGTTACATGACAGATTAAATTAAAATATTTCAGACAGATTAAGAATAAAGTTAATGTAATTGTTTTGAAATATATTAATTTTGCTTTATAGAAGCTTTCATAAAATAAATAATGAAGAATTATTAATGTTCCTAAAAGTTCCTAAAGTCTGAGAACATTTTGTTTTTTTAACAAAGATTTGTAATGAAATAACCTCATGAAACTAAACAAGCAGAACCGAAAATGTATCTTGCTTATAGATATTGGTTTTTTTGTTTTTTTTTTCTTGATGCAATAATATAGTATGAAACTTTATTGTAGGGATGTCCTAAGCAGAAATTTGTTTTAAACAGTTTTAAAATGCTATAAAATAATTAACAAAACTCCTTCTGAATCATCATTTCTTCAGCTTCTCAGCAGCAGATATGCTGGCTTGCAAAGAGTGGCACATTTATGTCTATGTTTAAGACATTTACAAGCTTTTGAAATCACACAATTGTTTCTTTTTTTTTAGTCGGGATAATGGCAACATTTACAGGATAAGCTAATTTGTGATTTCTGTTGCTAGATGAGCTTTTGGTTGCATAAAACAGTAGAAACAGTAAATAATTACAATGCCATGAAGAACATGGTTTGGGCATTTTATTTATAACTATATAGCTGGTTCTTCTTTGGAAACTCCTACACTGGGATTGAGTCAGTGTGGGGAAAATCCTAATTTGCTAGATCAACAAAACAATTTTTCCAAGAAAATTAGCAAAGTTATTACGGCAGGTAGAGAAAGTTGGGCTTGGAGACTCTGATATGGATCAGGAAATTCCTGCCTGGTCGTCCTGGGTTGAAGTGTTCTGCTTTTCATCGCCTCTCCCCGTTTTCTGCAGGTCACCTGTTGCCCTGGTGACACAGACCTGAACAGCATCAGCGTTCCTGTAGAGTTCATCTCCCGCCACAACTGCCAGGGCATGTTCACCTTCGTAGATCATCGCTGCTTGGCCTCGATCGGCTACCAGCCCCAGGTGAAGCATCAGCTCCATTTAAAATATTCCTTAGTTCTTCAACTTTTTTTAAACCAATTAAAGTTTTGTTTCCGTATCGCAGGAATTACTGGGGAAGAATATTCTAGATTTTTCTCACCCTGAAGACCAGGGCTTGCTGAGAGACAGCTTTGACCAGGTACTAAAAATATCTTGCATTTTGATCTCACTTCATTTTTTTTTTTTTAATTCTTGTTCCTGTTACTACATTTGTGCATTTTAAGAGTAATGCTTTGTAATAATACCTATTGTAATATATTTTAAATATATATTGTTACAATTTGGTAAACTTGTGCAAATTGGGAAACAAATTTTTCTCCTTTTATATAAACGTGAACTTCCTATTTTTTTTTTCGTACAGACGAGCATATCAGATGCTTGTCTTATGAGACGTTTCCCTTTAATCGTGGTCGGCATGTCTCTGTGTTCATCGAGGAAGCTGGAAATATTACAGATTGCGTAAATACTGGTGCAATTCCATTAATTAGAATACCTTTGAAAAGTTTAAGTAATTCAGCCCAAGAAGTGGCTCTCGTATACACAGTGATATATTTCAAGCATTTTTCAGCTAGTTTTTAAATATGGATTATATTTATTACAATTCTCCAGCTTCCCAGAACATTTTAATAATCCATAAGACCAATAACAAAAAAAAAAAAAAAAAAAAAGGAAAGGGGATTTTCTTTAATACAGACATGATGACGTCATGAGGAAGAATGCTGATACGGCTACTGTGTCACTGACCCCTCCCAAAAGGAGGAAAGGCCACAGAGACTGTTACAGAAGAGTCTTTAAGTACATGCAAATGGAAAGTTGTGTGGAAGAAAAAAAGTGTTTTTCTTTTATAAGGACTGCAGCTGCATTACATGAGATTGGAGCCTTGGGATAACTCATCTAAAACACGAGTCAAACTCGAGGGCCGGGGGCCAAATCCGGCCCACCATAAGTTTTTATGTGGTCCTTTAGACTCTAAACGAGGCACATAAACAGAACCTTCATGATAAGATGTGTGCATCAATATTATTTTATCAAGCAAATCAAATCTGTTGTCTGTTTACAGTCAAATTACATCAATTTGAAAAGATTTTCAATCATATGTAATTTCAAGAAATAGTCATTGACTACAGAGACAGTTATTTATTAATATTTTAATTGTTGGTTAATGAGTTTTATCAATATATTCTGCCAAAAACGGACCTTTGAGGGTATTCATGATCATGATGTGGACTAAAATATAAATTATGTACGTTTCTCTCTTAAACATTGTATTCTATTGGTTTTGGGGTTTTTTTTGTTTTGTTTTTTTTCAAGAAACAAAGTGTTGGATTTTAATTGGCTGTACTCGTGAAACTGAAATGAATGCTTAACATATGTCACTGTGTAAGTATTGCATCTTCAGGAAGTTCTCTTTTTGGATTGAGTTAATGACATTTACTTATCAGCAGATTTCTAATTTACATTTAAAAAATGACAATTCTTGAAATGAAACTAAAACATAAAATTTATTTCTTACAAATGAGCAGTTTTTAATGATTCTGCTATTGGATGGAGTGACGGTTCGGTACTGTGGGTTTGCGTCCTCAGGTGGTTAAGCTGAAAGGCCAGGTTCTGTCGGTCATGTTTCGGTTCCGGGCCAAAACGAGAGAATGGATGCTGATGAGAACGAGCTCCTTCACCTTCCAGAACCCCTTTTCAGAGGAAATTGAGTACATCATCTGTACCAATGTCAATGTCAAGTGAGTAACGCGCGCTGCCAGATTACTCAACTGAATAGATAGTGAAACAGTGGAAGTTATGAAATGTTGGCTGTTGTGAAATGTTGGCTTTGTTTGGATGCGTATCGATTTCCCTCAGTCCCCAGTTGCTCCGAAGCCTCAAACTCAACGTCTTGATAAAAACCCAAACACTGATCATTCTCTCCCAACACTTCTGCTCTTCACCCAACAATCATTGTTGGGCAGCAGAAACTCAACCCAGGACCCTCTCACTCCCATCTCCTCCCCGGGGGCTCCAATGCCCCTGGCTCAGAGCAGCCCAAACGGCCATCCTGTTGTGCTCAGCCCAGGCCCGATGGCCGCCAGGTGAGATTGGGCCTGAAGAGCCTTTCCTCCCACCTTACGGGAGCGCGAAGGGCGGCTGCTTTCTGGGAGTCTGTAGCTGTCTCTAGCAGGCTAAAGTTCTTCTTCTAATTTTTGGTTTCTCGTTTTCCGTTCTGGGTGACTCTTTCTCCCTTCCTTCATTTGTGTTGAGCTTTAATAACTACATAAAAAAAAAAAAAGAAGCATGTCTTATCAAGCTCTAAATGTAGTTCTCTGACAAACCTTTTATAGAAGTGGTGTAGCATCTCAGTTAGGGCTGGGCAATAAATCGATTTCATTGATTAATCGAATTTTTGCTTTTTTTTTGAAAATGTAATTTTTGTAAAATCTATTTATTTTGTGTGTTTTTTTTTCACCAATCCACTTGTTGGGTGTCCATAATTCAAGCGTTTTTTTTTTTTTACAGCTAAATTTAAATTCAAGTCAACTATTTGACAAAATATAAGGCTCAGGCTAGTTTTTTTTTTTTTTTATGAGAATGAAGTCATAATGTTACAAGAATGGTCGTATGACAAGAAAGTTGAAATATTATGAGAATAAAGTTGTAATTTTATGAGAACTCCAACACAAAAAGTAACTTAAAATTGATTTTCCAAGCTTTTTTCTTATTAAAACAACTATTTCCTTGTAGTTTTAGGGCATTCTTCTGATAAAATAGCATCTTTATTCTGCTAATATAATGACTATATTCCTTTGCATAACTCACAGAAGGGTTGATTGAAATCAGATTTTATTTTTAAGCCGTATCGCCCAGCCCTAACCTCAGTTATAAATGTGTTTAACAGACTTTCTCTTCACCTCTCCTGTTATTGTTTATGGTTACCGGTGGCGGGTTGCGGTGTTTGGGGATTTCTCGCTCATCAGTGAAGGGAAGGAAAAAAAACAAATGAGTTAATTCCCAGTGGACAGCAATCAGAAGTCCTTGTTTTGTGTTTGGTTTTGCAGACAGCTACAACAGCAGCAGCAGCAGGCCGACCTGGAGGGAGGGGCAACAAGAGATGGGATGTACGAGGCAGGACCAATCAATATCCAGCAACAGGTACAGAGCACCGACGGCCACAATTCTCAATTTCCGCAAGACATAATCAATATCGCCCTCCAACATCGGATTAGTTTGACTAATAACGTCTCAAATTGCCGGATGAATCTTCACCTCTATTGTGCTGTTTCCAAAAGTGCTTAAAAAGAAAAACAAAAAGCCGTTTTTTGGTAATAAATTGATGTTTTATGGAGTCTGGGAAGTGAGCCGTTTCAAAAACCTTCTGAATGTAGAGTCACAATCAGATCACTGCATCGTCACCTAGCAACCCAATTAGAAGTCCAGCATGTTTGGTCAGCTTGATTGTCTGCTTTTTGCGATGTTCCATAGCTGCTCGAGAGACAAATGTTTTGTTGTTGACTAACTATCCAAAAACCACTTGCTTCAATCTTGTTGGTTGGGTAGGAGGTTCTGCTTCTGCTTTTCAAAGATGTACAGATGTATAACTGTGCATCTGTTTGCAGCCATTTTCACTGTGAGAGTGTAAACAGCCATCAATATGGCTGTTGATGGCCATGTTGGGGCATGGCCATCAACAGCTTATTTAGATTTAAAGTGATAAGACACCCTGCCTGTTTTGAGCTGAAAGGAGCTCAAAACAGGCAGAACTGATCAGTCTGTTTATAATTAACAGTGTTTGCAAAGGCTGTTTAGACCTGAACATCTAGTGAGGTTTGTCACCGTGTTTGAGTAAGAGTCATGGAAAAACACCGTGCTCTATAAAGTAACCCTGTCACAACTCTGATGATTCGGCAAACTGATAACTGGTTCTGGACTCTGATACGGCCGCCTCTTGTTGTCACTCTGAGCAAGCAGATTTGCGCAGCCACAGACTATTAAACAAAAATATAACGCTCATTTTGCAAAAACTCCTAGAATATTTAAAACAAACGCATTCACCTTGAAGAGTGCAACTTGTATTTTTGTATTTTTCAACTACAAGTTGACATGTGCAGTGTTGTTCTTGTGGAGTGCTACAGCAGTATTAATGATGAAATCTTGTCACCTTTCAAAACTATGAACATTGCATGCAAATTTTAGACAAAAATCCAGAGACAACTATATTTGTCACAGTCTGAATTCCTGTTATCATTTAACAAGTCTAAAATTTGCTTTGGTCGATGCGGCAGGATGATTGGTTCAAAGGTTTCTTAGTCCAGAGATTTAAGATTTATTACCAAATAATTTTTGATTGTTTATTCAAAATAAATTAAAGAAACATTAATAACCTTAATAGAAAAATTGCAATTTAATGTGTCATTTAAATATTTGTCCCCATAAATGGTCACATTTTGATTCAATCTAACAGATCACAAATTTCATCCCCCTTTTTAAGCCCATTTTTTATTTTTTTGTGTTATTCTGTTGTTTCAGATGCCGGTGCAGCCAGTGGCAGCGGTGGGGCCGGATCACGGCAAAACCATAGAGAAGCAGGAGATCTACCCGCCCATCTTCCCAGGGCCAGATCAGACCAAGGGCATGCCGACCAACTCAACGCCTTCCACTCAGATTTACACCAACAACTTTTCTGCCGGTCGCTCCAATGACTCATACAGGTGGGGTGTCTTTTGTATAAACAAACGTGTCTGCGTGTTTACGTGCACATTTTGTTCTTAACCTCCAGAAAATTAACTGTTTGCCTTTTGCCCAATGGGAGCTTTGCAAACGACCTGGTGTCTGAAAACGCATTGTTTCCTGTGAATGTGCTGTGGAAAGATTTATTAGACTGATATGTTTTTAACCTGCCAGACAGTTTTCTTGTCTGGACCTTTGCACACATAAGAGTGAACTAGGCTTGGCTCTTTGTTTGATATTGGTTCATTTATAAGGAAAGCTGTTAGTTCTGCTAGTGTGCCTTTGCTTGTGCTTGTTGATTTAGTGGAGGTTTTTACCCAAAGCAGCTTAGAAATGAGAAATAATATTAAGAAAGCAGAACAGGTTAAGAAGAATAAAATAGAAATATTTCTGTACAACAGCAGCACAGTGACAAACAGAGCAAATATAGCGACACAAAGAAACAGAATAAAGAATAAAAATACTGTACATTAAGTGCCAAATTTCAACATTAAAACTATAGTTAAAAAAAATGGTGTACTTCAGTCCAGAGGAATGTGCAAGTGAGCTTAATTTAAAAATGTACAAAATGCTCATATCTATTTGAGCGTTAAGACAGATTATTTATAAATGTGAGGCAACTATTGTGTTAGAAGTGTTGGTTTTAAGGATGAAGTAAGACGGAAAAACAACAAAAACAGTTCAAATTAAGACGGATGATAAAAATTACAGCTTCACCAGCTAGTTTGAGGCTGATTTCCAAACATGAATTTCCTATGAAGTTTGTACGCTCCATTATTTCTTTTTGCACCCCTAAAAATGCAAACACTATTTCCCAAAATGTTTTTCATAAGATTCTTTCAAGCTAACAAATGTCCCAGCTCTGTCTAACTTTGTAATTCAGCAAGAAAAACTCTGATTTCCTATTTAATTGTTAAATCAACCTTTCTGTGGTAATTAGTTATTTATATGGGATGCAGAGGCAACGTCACACTGTGTGAGAGAGGTGTTTCTGTGACGCAACTCTGCAGATAGGACACTCCATCTGTTTTATCTTTATCTGTTAGCATCAGTAACGATGAACATCTTTGGGTCTGTTGGCTTCATGCATGTGAAGTCAATGGAGAGCTGGCGGCTTCTACTCTCTGAGATTAAAGACAATTTTACGTGTTTATCCTCCCCAATGATAGCTGCAGCGATATTGCAAGAACTGCCACTGTCAATATACCTAGTAAAACATAAGTAAGCACATTATTTTAGATGATGATTGATTATTTTTATGTTTTAGGGAAGCCAGGCACCAGGGTTCTTAATCCTGCTTATTGTCTTTGCAGACCAGTCGCTATGCCGCCACAAATGACACAGCCGGCGCACTCAGCACCGCAGATGCTGCCTCACATGTCTCGCCAAAATGGCGCCCCGCAGTCTGTTACCCCATCAAGCACTAACAGCCCCCTCCATGGACCGTCAGGAGGATGGCCTGGCCCCGGACCTGCAGCCAGGCCGCAGTTCAGTAACCAGGTAACCCGGCAGCTTTCTGTTCCTCCTTGTTTTCTTCCATAACTTTAGACTTTAATTGGTTTCTTGTATTTATTCTTCTTTTTGGTCCTTGAGCCGGGATTCATATGAGGGCTTGAAATTCCTGAAAATTCTTGAATTTCAGTTGGTTGTTTTCAAGGCTCGGAAAATTCTTGATTTCTGTATTTAAGTCCTTAAAGTGCTTCATATTCAAACTACACAGTTTAGCAATAAAGTCCAATCCGACGTTTGATTAACACCCTAGAATTGGAAAGCGTTTCTTACCAAAGTAAACCAGATATTTTCATACACTTAATAAAAAGACAGACATTTTTCTTTCTCACTCTCTGAAGTTAAATCAGATTAAACTTTTCTTATTTCAGGTTAAATCTATTCGATAAATGCCAGAAAACTTAGCAACAACATGTTTTATTTTGAATATTTATTTGTATAGTTTAAATAAAAGTTTGCTTGTATTTTATATGTTAAACATTATTGGAATGGGGGGGAATTTTTTGCTAAATTTGTGTTTTGTTTTCACACCAGTCTGCTGTATAGTGTGTGAGACATTTCAAAACATGTAATTTTTTTGTGCTTTAGTTTTTCTTGTTCCTGATGTAGATAGGAACAAGATATGATCACAATACATTATTAACAACAGTTATAATAACAGATATTATAGTTTCAATCCAGTATAATATCACATTAGAGTGAATTGAAACTGTCTTCTTTAGGTCATTTGTGTTGTTTTTATCTCCAATGTGTGGTTATGGAAAAGTTTGAAATCTTACCATAAACGTTTGAAAGGTTTGTTTGTGGGAATCCCGTTGACCAAAGCCGGCCTGTTTCTGCTCTAACCAGCAGGTTGCGCCGCAGGCAGCAAAGACAATGTCTCAGCAGTTTCCTCCAATCGGAGGATTCGGAGGCGGCTCTTCTAACACCTTCAGCCAGATGCCCACCGGTGCCGTTCCCACCCCCACCAACGGCACAAACTACCCTCAGATGAATCCTCGCACCAGCCTCAACACCAACGGCTATGGTAGGTCGTAGAAACTAGTGGCAACTTATGAGAGCGACCAAATTAGACTGCGCAATACCTTCAAATTAAAGGTTTTTTTACTACTTACGACTATTCCGATTATAGGACACCCCATATCTAACGGCTTCTGACATTTCTACCTAGGCTTGTCACAATTACAAATTTTGTGCGGTGATAAATTCTTAAAAATTACTTTTATTAATGACAATATTGTCATTTTATGAAAATTTTCAAGTGATATCGTAATGGCATAATCATGCAAGTTTACCCCCGTTAAGAAGAGAAAAAACAATTAACACTGAAACTGGAAGACGTTTTAAGTATTCAAAATAAAAAAAACATAAATTAAATGGAAATTTTACCATAATATAATGGATTATGAAATCTAAACAAAATGTCCCTTCAAAAAATATAAATCATTAGGCTCATACAGAGAAAACAGGCCAAATTACCAATTTTAGGAAGCATTGAGCTCATTTTAATTTATCATGTGATTAATTGATTTATTTCTAATTGCATCAGGTTTATTTCTTTACTCTTCCATCCTCCTCATTTAGAGTTGTACCACTAACGTTATTCTGGTGCATAAACAGAGCCGGTTTTGGTAATATTTCATGTTTAGTGCATAAGTGTCTGACGCTCTCCAGATTCACCAGTCTGTGCTCTGCCTTTAGACGCTTCCCAGTCTGGAGGACAGTTTCCACCTCGAGCGACGGAGGCGGTGTGGCCTCAGTGGCCGGGCCAGCAGCAGCAGCATCATCCTCAGAACAACAGAGAGCAGCATCCTCACGCTCAGGGAAACCAGCAGGACATGTTTCCTGTGAGCAATGAGAACTTACTCTGTATTACAAACCTCCCTCTTCTCTTCTGTCTTCAGAAATAAGGTCGTTCTTCTGTTTATTTGTCTGGTTTTAGGATGTGTTGTCTATGCTAGACCAGCCCGCCACCTTTAACAGTGACGACTTTGAGATCCCCATCTACCCGCCGTACAACGAGTGACCAGCGCTACGCCTCTCTTCTTCCTCCCCCGGGTGAATCTTTCCTTCACATCTTCTGCTACTGAACTCTTCCTCCTCCTCGTAGTGGCAGTCTTCCCTTTCTTTCTGTGGCTTCGCCGTAAGTCAGGTAAAGATGAAGGGATATTTTTCTGCACCTAAATTAAGTAGAAAGTGAAAGAATAACATTATAAAAAAAACAGAGATATTATTTTCACAATATTCCAGTCATTGTAAGAGATTCCTGCAGCTAGCAGTACCCAAAGCTCCATACCGGTGTTGTAGATATGTGATATCAGTATGTATGAATAGAAAGATATGATAAAACGCACAATCGCACCACCACACATGGATGGACTGCACAAAAAAAAAAAAAAAAAAAAAAAAAAACCACACACAGATAAAATGGCCTTTTACTGCAACATGTCAGTGGGTTTTCTCAGGATTACTAGAATATTTTCCTATTTTACTCCTTAGCAGGTATACTAAGTATTTCAAAGAATGATTTAAAACCTTGGAAAATAGCAGGGATATAAATGTTCATTTAATTAGATTTTTTTTTATTCATCATTAAAAAAATCTAATTAAATTTAATTAGATTTTTTCTTAATTCATTATGAATCCACAGCATGTATTTGCATGATTTACAGCATTAAATATTTTGCAGATTTGTATGTAATTTAAAGTATACATGGCTGACTTCACCTATAAAAGTTTCTTTACCCATCTAGTTACTTTGACAACACATGTGGACGGCAGCATATCTTTTATTCAGTCTCTCTGCTGGCAGCACGCTTTTTTTTTCCCCATCTGCTCTTACAGATACACGACTACAGCCCCGTTTGTGCGAGTTTGTAAAATTGATGCATAATTAACAAAAGGTTGTTGGGTATCTGCCTTGCGTTATTTACCCTACATTTGTGAACTTTTTGTATTCCTTTTGTAAAAGAAATGTATATGGAAAAAAACAAAAAAAAAAACATCAGCAGCAATAATTGACAGACAGGATTTATGTATTTTTAAAGCCATTTTTACCTTTCGTTTTAATGTTTTAAAATGCAGAGATGTGATTGTAATCTTCTGATTTTAATTATGCTTCTTGAGTATTTTATTGAGCTACTCGTCGCTTCTCTCTCGTTGATGTTTTACGGTTAGATCAGGGTATTCAAGCAAGTGGACCTACATGTGAGAATGTACAAACAGGTTATT
This sequence comes from Girardinus metallicus, assembly GCA_903067095.1. Classification (NCBI taxonomy): domain Eukaryota; kingdom Metazoa; phylum Chordata; class Actinopteri; order Cyprinodontiformes; family Poeciliidae; genus Girardinus; species Girardinus metallicus. The sequence goes on along the minus strand of CAEGAE010089131.1, from coordinate 29,840 downwards.
TTTTTTCTGCCTCAGTGTTTTTCTATTTTTTTTCATGATGTTTGGGTGGGGACTCAACTTTTGTCAACAGGATGTGTTCTGGACAGCTTTCACAGTGGAGCAACGTGAGATAAAGATCTTTCATTTTTAAAATGTTGAATTTGGGGTTAAGTGTTTTATTTTTCCATGTCTGTGTGTAACATTCGCACACCTGTAATAGCGGACTACGTAATTGCAGTGTAGATAATTGAGTGTTTTCTGATCTTCCAAAGGACGGCATGTTGGTGATTTGTGTTCGTTCTTTGATGTTTTTTGTGTTCAAAGCAACTGATTACTCTGTATCCAGGTTTATTTTTCACTCTTAGAAACACAAATATATAAATATACTGTATATGTTTATGAAAATTTAAGAGAAATATTTGTTTTTTTTGTATTAAATTGTTATATTGTCAAGACTGAAGGGCTTGGTGGTTTTTGTTCTTTTTGAGCACCACATTTTCACAAAATGTTTTATAATGGCAAGTTTATATATATTTAGAGAGATGGAGATATAGTACAATTCATATAAAAAAGAAAACTGCACTTAAAAACTTAAGAATAACAAAATGGCTACGACAGAGGGTTGGTCAATAAATCCGTAATCTATATTGTGATAGACGTGATTGATCTGGTCCAATATTCAATATATAGAATATTCACTGAACCCTGATCCAGAACCGCACAGCATTCTGGGAGATGTAGGCAGAGGAAAGGCTTTAGTGGCTCAACTCTTACAGCGACTTAAGCAATGTGTGTGGCATCACCTTATTTGGTCTTTGGTTGCCTAGCAACAACCTGTTAAATCACTTGCTGCCTCGTGACTTAAAAATAAAAACTAAAAATGGCACAAAATGAAAACTGGATAAAAACAGGAAAGGTCATGACACCAGTTTGGAAGTATTTCAGATATTTCAGTCAGTGCAAAAATCCCACACAAAAAGTATTAGAAATTCATGCAGAAAACGGTTAGCAAGGCAAAGTTGTAAGGTAACGGTTTAGCTTTTGCTAAAGCTAGCTGAAATGATAACCGCTAGGTTAGGATTAGCATCTTGATCTACAATAACATACATAGCAGTGTGGAAAAAAAAATTTAATAAACATTGAAAAAGTAAAACAGTCTGCAAAACTTACTGCTTAAATGTTGAAGAATATAGACAGTAGAAAAATAATTATTAGCTCTTCTATTGCGCAGCAGGTCATGTGCTGAAATTAGCTAAAGCGATATAGATGAGAACAATGCTAATGGTGTTGAATGATTACATGAGGGAAATCAGTCATTTATTGAAAACCTTTGAGATATTAATCGTAAAAACTAGTATTGAACTGACAAACTAACATCACTAGAATTTTTTTTTTATATTCCTTACAAATACATTTTTTCAAAAAACATACTAATAGCTTTTATCCTGGGAGTTATGTTGAGATGGAAGAAGGGTTGTGTTGAAGGCAGGAAGGAAATAGCATGTAACTACTGCAGAAGTAATTAAGTGGTAAAAATGTAGTGAAAAAAGTGAAGGAACACAAACTAAACTACATAATTATCTGCTTAATGATGAAGATCTGGCGATGCCACAGTGGTACGGGTCAGTTTCCATCTTAATTTTTCACCACTTAGGGCTAACAACAGACAAATGTAATATTTTAAGACACTCGTGGACACTTAAATCTCATTTAATATGTAGCATTTGTTTAACTCAAATGCTTTCCATCCGTTTGTCCTATTCTACTGTATTTGGTTTTATTTGAATATACTCACCACACTTTTAGCCTGTGCATTCATTAGGTAACCTGCACTGTTTGTTTGGGGTTTTTTTAAACTCAGGATCAGTTTCCGAGCCCTCTTAACTAGATTACAGCAAAAGCATCATATCCTCTTTCTTCTCTAACCTTTTTTCTTCTTTGTTATTTCACTTCCTACTTTTTTAGAACATTTTTGTCATGGAATAATTTTAAGTGTTGTTCATCGGAGCAGAACCGTGTGTGAACTGTTTCATATTTGTTTTAAGCAAACTGGCATGACTTCAGAGCGTGCACACCACAGTAAAAGCTTACATTTTCAGGCAATTCAAAGGCAGATGTAACCAGTTTCTGAATTTTTCTGTTCTACACAGATACATGAGAGTTCTAGTCACCGGAATGACCTGTTTGTTACCAAACTCCCTATTAACTATTCAAGGAGGCCACAGGTGCCAAACAGGGCGCCTGTGTTTGGCTCATTGGAGGAAAAAAGGCGAAACAACAGAACAGAACTGGACAATAAAAATACATCAGCTTAGGTTTACAATAGTGATAAACAAAGCGGAGGTGGAGTGATATTAAACTTTTCTGGATCTTTTTTTCTGGCATCAGATGAGATGTAGAAACACATTTTTGGATTTTGTGCATTTGTGAACATGGACCCTTCAGTCGGTCCTCTGAGAGGATTTGAAGTAGATGTGGATCTTGGTTTCGCCTTCTTTTTTTTCTTCCTTCTTTGCTTCTTTTTGCTCATGACCATTGTTCGCTGTGCTCACCTGGTGCTGGACCCTTACAGTGCTGTTTCTGTGTCTACATACATGGAGGAGCAAGAGGACGAAACAGAGGAATGATGGAGACCAAAGAACAGTTGAGACTCCTCACGTGGAATCATGCTGTGGTGACTTACTCTGTGTGCCTGTGAGGTTTTATTTTGGACGCAACTAATGGTTATTCTGAATCTTCAAATGAAGTGAGTGTGCTATGAAGACGGTGAAAGATCTTTTAAGTGGTATTATTGGAAAGTGGCAAATATGTGCATAAGAAGGATTATTAGAAAACACCATATTTCCTAAAATAATCTAGATTTTCTAAGCAAAACAAGTCAGTAAATATGCAAAGAGATTTAGAAAGTGCAAAATAAAAAGTAGATGCTGATATTTAACAAAGCAAGTTTCGTTAGGTAATAATAGCCATTAAGACTGTGGAAGAAAATCCGCAAGATTAAGGGTAAAAGTATATTCTTAATTTTAACAGCCTGTCTTTTCTGATTGGAAGTGATATCATTTGGAGCGCTTTTTTTTGACAAGCAGCACCGCCCACCTCGGGTGCCCCGGCAACCACAGCATGCGCTACTCTTTGTAGCCAACCCTTCGCGTTAGCAACAAGCTAGTTTAAAATTTGCAATCGACAGGATGGAAAGCGGTGATGGGTGAGTGTTTTTAATTAGCCTTTTATTAGTTGTTTGAGTTCAGCGTGTGTCACGTTTTCGAGAACCGTTGCAGACCATAGAATAATGTTTATTTTGCAGGCAGCCGCCGCATCCTGTCCGAAATATAAACACATTTCATTGCTCATGCTAGGCTAACCAGCTAGCATGCTCTTGAATCTTGGTTGCTGCTAAACAAAACACTTTGAAGTTGTGACTTCTTGAATTGATACGCTGACTTAAATGACTCTACTTTGCAAGTCTGCACATTTTGTACTTTATAAACAAATTAGTCGCAATATATTAATAGTGTATTTGTTTCTACTATACCTCCCAGATAATCATATTGCCTTATCAGTCAAAGCTGTTTTGCGCTTGTTCCTTTACTTCCTGACTAACCCTTCTACAGTTTCTATGAATGAGCGAGTTACAAACTCCGACCGTTCATAGGCGGGCTGCCGATCAGCAGAAAGAAAACGGTTTGCTTATCTGCTTGACCAAACTGAGCATGACATCTGCTGCATCCTTTGCTGCTAATGGTCGCATTATTTTGCATGGACTTATTATTTTTTAACTTGATTTTATCTGGAGGATATCTAGGGGAAAATTCCTGTAAGATCTTCCCGCAGTTAGGTGCTCTCTATAAAAGTATGGAGTGTAAATCTAGTGTTATTATGGGTACTTATGAAAACGCAAAAAAAAAAAAAAAAAAAAGTTTATATTTCATATTTTTATACTCGGCTGTTATACTTTTTAAAGCTGATTTTGTGACAAAGATTGACTGAGGCACTATTATTTCATCTTTTTTACAGACTGGTGCATTTATGCTCCAACAAATAACTCTAAAATATTCCATGTCATGTTTACATAGCAACCTATAATTTATTTTTATCCCATCTATCCATCTATTGAAGTCTCTATAAAGATGTAGGAAGTATAAACTCTGTGATACTGTTATTCTTGTATTGCTTTTTGTAATAGTGTTTTAAAGTAAAAATATATAACTCAAAACTTGAACAGCACAATACCTTCCTAAAATACAACAACTGAACTGTTGCTCCCTTAAAACATGTATGTTGTGTTTCCTAATATTGCATTCAGTGTTTATTATCTCACTCAGATTTGGATGAATAAGCAGGTTCAGTCATTTAAAATGGTAGATTTCCTAATAAAATTATATTATTAAGCAATATTTTGATAGTAACGTGTTTGTGCTTGATATAGTCACCAATCTGACCTCTATTTCTTACGCTGGTTACATTTTTTAAGTCATATTCAAGCTGCGTTATACACATGAATTCAACCGTTTATCAAGCATTTTATTTGTTTGATTGTTTCATTTTAGAGTTTTAAGAAATTGTGCATTTCAAGATATAGTTCAGGCATTTTATAAGTATTTTTATTGATTGTGGCTCTTAAATCCCATACGTTCCACTTGACTCTGAAGAATTATGACATATTAACTATGAGCAACATTTTTTAGAGGCACATGATCCCATTTCTTTGCTTTAGACTATTAAAAATGATAGAAATTTCTCCTGGCTGACAGCTCAACTGTGCGCCAGACTTTTCTGGGAACAAAATCATCACCATCACTTTCCAGAATGATAATTTGTGTTAATATCACCTCTCTTCAAAAATCATATAAGCCCAAGTAAGTGTTGAGTCTGTCTGCTGATGGATGAAAGACATAAAGTGAGATGCTTTTCTGCTGGTTGTGTCCCCTCCTCAGAATGGAGGTCGACGGCTGGGACCCCAGTCTGGAGGACGAGTTAGGAGTTTCACTGGATGACCTGAAGAAATGGATTGAGGAGGCTGTGGAGCAGAGTGAGGCTGTGAAGAAGAAAAAAGCCCAGCTGATAGAGCTCGAGGAATGGGTGGAACAGAAAGAGAAAGAAGAGGCGAAGACAGAGAAACTTCTCAACGATGCAAACCAGTATGGAAGATGTTGCTTTTTTGGGTTAAGCGGTGTTTTCTGCCATTTGCTCATTTTGTCTCTCCGATTCTTCAGGTCCGTATTGGAGTGTGAGATGCTGGTGAGGGCAGCGTATGAAAACAACGGCCTCGTCTACCGAGAGAGCAGCTCAGAGGATGAAGGAGGCGGCGGAGGAGGAGGGCTCCCCTCTGAAGTCATCGAGATTGATGATGATGACGACGATGACGTCATAGCTGTCGGGTGTTGTAAGTCACAGTTTTCTACAGAGTTACTGTCAGTGCTGCAGTAGCTGTAAATGCTAACATGCTTATTTTATCTCTCACTTCTGTTCTCCACCATCAGTGGTTCCTCCAAAGACACAAACGCCATCTAAGGACCCAACAGTGAGAGCAGCCAGCCGCGGTTTTTCCTCTTCTGATGACCAAGTGTCATCATGGACCAAGTGTCCATGATGAATGATTAATTAAGTTATCTGTAAAACACAGTCTTTGACCGTGAAATTAATATTTTCACCTCCAAAAATAATTGTACACATAGCATCGTTTTCTGAAAGGTTTTCATCCACATCAACTCTCATAATCTGGTCCCGAGTCTTGTAATAAACATGCCAAACCTATAGGGGGCAGTGTAGCGCTACACTAAAACTTGTCAACCAATCGGATTTCTTCGAAACAATCAAGACTTCCTGTTAGAAATTAAACATGGTGCCAGAAGGTTCATTTGCGTGGCCTGAAAAACATGCATATTTTTGAAAATATACATATTGTATATACATAAGAACAAGCCATTTTGTCAAGAGGACATTTTACCTCTAATATAGTTTTATATAAATTTAGCAAAACTTGTATTTATGAATGATATCTTTTAAAAAGTAGAATAATTTATATTAATTAAGATAAAAATGTATAAAAAAGGGTTATGTGTATATTTTTATAGAGTATAACATTTTAAAATATAATTCTCAAATATGTCTTTACTGCAAGTGTTGTGTGAATTGGTAACATAATTTGGAAAAATTAGTAAACGGAAAATGTAACAAATAATAGAAGAAAAAAATGCACTTGAGTTACTATGACGTAAACAAAAATAATCTCCTGCACCATTCCATGTAACAATTAAGGCACCAATGATAAATAATACTCAGCTGTAAACATTAACCAAGGCTCAAAGAGAAATGAAGAAGAAAGGAGCGCACTGTGACCATCCTCATCCTGTCTGCCACTGCGTGAATTGTCTTATAATGTTCCACTAAAACTTGAAATCCAAATTGTTTCCGGCTGTTCTCACTTCTGCTGCCTGCTCTTTCATCACCAGTTAAATGAAGCCTCTGCAGTTCTGCAGAAAACCACCCAGCAGGTCCAGAAGTTGGTCCAAATAGTCACCAAGCCTTCCTCTGGCTCTCCTTTGATACGAACAGCAGTGCAATCTGTAGTTCAGCCAGGTGAGCACACGCAATGCTTCTAGCTTTGTGGAGCTGTTATTGATGCTAATGTGGGGATTTTTAAAAATTTTATTCTCCAGGTGTTCAGAGCCCGACACCAGCAATATTTGTGTCACAAGCTCCGTCTCATCAGACGATGACGCAGACGCAGCCAAACCCCAACATAAAAGAAGATGAGCTCAAAGTGGGGATGAACATCCTGGGAAAGAAACGCACCAAGACATGGCATAAAGGCAACCTGGTGGCAATTAACCCTGTTGGTGTGTTTCTTTTAAACTCATTATGAGCATCACCTGTGTCACAATGTTTTACATAACTTTTGCTTTTTGCTCTGTTGGATTGTTTTGATAATCCAGAAGCTCTATTTGTTTCCAGGAAATGGTGTATTTAAGTACAAGGTGAGGTTTGATAAAGGCAAGAGTCTGCTGTCTGGAAATCATGTTGCATTTGATTACAACCCCACCCTGGAGAGCCTGTACGTCGGGGCTCGTGTTGTCGCTAAGTACAAAGACGGAAACTTGGTGTGGCTGTACGCTGGAATCGTAGCAGAGATGCCGAACAACAAGAACCGCATGAGGTATAAATTGTGTTTATTGTCATATAACACAGATTAAGAAGAACTCATAGGTGTTCATTGGCAAGAAGTTGGTAATTATTCTGATGCTTTATGTCCCGTTGTTATTTACAATTGTCACTATTGCTATTCTTATTATCCCTAGATTTTGTTGTCTTTGATGAGTTAATTTGTAACAATTTTGTCTATGTAATATAATTTATTTGTTGGCTCCTTAGCACAGTATATTGAACAGGCACATTAATATTCTAACATGCTTTTAATTACAAAGTTTTTTGTAATTAGTCCTTTGTAAGCAGAAAAGTGGCGTTAAACAAATTATGTATGTACATGTTTTCTCTGTCCTATTGATTGCTTGTTTTCTTGCTTGTAAAAACCTGCTTGAAATAAACAAATCAAATAAAAAATGTGAACATATCCGAAAAGTTCAATAACATACAACGTTTGGGGTTTAGGTTTCTGATCTTCTTTGATGACGGCTACGCTTCATACGTGATCCTTCCTGAACTGTATCCAGTTTGCAGACCATGTAGGATTTAACTTCTGTCTTTGTTAAAAAATTAAAATAACATGTAGGAAAAGAGATAAATGAAGTTTTTCTGTTTCTTTGCGTAGTAAAACGAACTTGGGAAGACATAGAGGATGCATCTTGTCGGGACTTCATCGAGGAGTACATCTCCGCCTATCCCAGCAGGCCGATGGTGCTCCTAAAGGTCGGCCAGATAATCAAGACAGAGTGGGAGGGGACCTGGTGGAAGAGCAAAGTGGAGGAGGTGGACAGCAGCTTGGTCAAGATCCTCTTTCTGGTTAGTACGAGCCACTCATCCAAAATCAAATGCCATTTTTCAGAGCTTCCAGATCAACAGTGTGATTAATATCTCTTACGACGATGTGGCACTTTAATTGTGTAGAGTCTTTTTACACAATTTCCTGTGTTTTCTTGGTGTTGAGCAGGACGATAAGAGGAGCGAATGGATTTACAGAGGATCCACCAGGTTGGAGCCCATGTTCAATCTGAAACTGGCTTCAGCAAACACACAAGAGAAGAAGCTAGCTGGCCACCAGAGGACAAGGCCAAACATGGGTAACTGGACACAGACTAGCTTTCACACAAATATGCAACATTAAAACCTTGTATTGAACATTGTCAAAGCCTGACTTAGTCAGAAAATCCCCCTGGATCTGTAAGCCAGGACTGGTTGGGTTTTTTAGCCTTTTTTATTAGGATTTATTAGGAAAAATAGGTAATGCAAATTGATTGCATTACCTATTTTTACGAGTGCGTTACACGGTCAACAATACAGAGTCACAAAAAGATGACAGAGGAAAGTCAAAGTGGAGTCCTCTTTCACAAATTTCACTTTAAAAAAACATTTATATAAAATCAAAGTGGTATGTTGCCCACATGTCGCAGCAGTGAATTACCCTTCCATTAAAGCACAACTAGGTCATAGTTAACATTTTTAAATTACCTTTCAAACTAAATGATTTCTTTTAAACCTTCCTGAATATAAAAATCTGGAAAACTGAGAATCTTCACACAATTTAGTTTGAGACAATAAAACAGCTGTGATTAATCTTCACATGCAGGCCTGTCATAATAAATTTTGCTGGACAAGAAATTGTCCCAATAATAATGCGATAAACAATAACATTTTTGTTTTGAGACCATTTTGAAGTAATATAATGGTAATGACATTATAACGCAAGTTTGCCCTGTCAAAGACTAATAAACTTTGATTTTGTTTCAAAATAAAACACAACCAAAAACAATAAATAAATTAGATATAAAACTACACTCAACTGAATGTAGTTAAATGGATTAAGATGTCAAAATTACCTTTCAGAAAATACTAATCATCAGATTAATTGATTAATTGATTAATTGCTTATTGCGACAGACTCACTCACATATTGCTGAGCCTTATTGGAGCAGTACAACATTAATGTTGACGTGTTGGACCAAACAGAGACCTCCCCACCACGGGATGTCAGATGTGCAGAATTGGTCCTTTTTATCACCATCACTGCAGGTTGCCTTCACAAACACAAACACAAACAAAACTCAAAACACAAAAGCTGTACATTATATGATCTATTTAGTAACTATAACTTTTTTTTTTTTTTAGAACAAATATTCTTCTAAAACTTACATTAATAATAGTTAAAATAGTATTTTGATCAATAATTAATACATGCTGTTTTGGGGGGGGGGAGGAAGTTGGATAGAGAGCCATCCTGACTTGGTTGACTGCAGGAGAATCTTTAATGGAGAATTTCCCTCTGTCTGTCACTACTTCTACACTGTCTGTTGCTACTTTCTCCAATCTCTAGGAGCATTAAGGAGTAAAGGCCCAGTCGTTCAGTACACTGGCGTCGAACACGTCGGAGTTTCTCCTGCCCAACCTCCTCAAACGACACAGAGTCATCCGCCAGCGACGACACTGATCCAGCAGCTTCAGCAGCGCCCGCAGCCCCAGCTCATCCAGCAGGTCCAGCCATCCCAGCAAACGCAGCAGCCACAAACTCAACAAACCCCTCAGCCCTCACCGGCTGCCCAGCTTCAACGTATCGAGTAATTATTAGAGCTGAAACGGTTAATTGCATTATTGAGATATTCTGTGGATTATACAGATTTAAAAAAAATGTCCATTCACTGAAAGAACGACTGAGAGCAGTAATTCACCTAAAACTATACCAAAACATTTTGCATTTAAGATAAGAAAATTATTTTGGCTGTAAATATGTTCTACCCAAAACTCCTCAAGTGGCATTAGGCTTTACCTAATTCAAATTATGTTTACAAAAAGCAGATTTTTAATCAGTTAGTCCTAAAAATAACCAATCGATCAGTCCTACACTACATTGACGTTAGGTCAAGGAAGAAGAGCTGAGCTTTTCACATGTTGATGTCAAAATTATTGTTTTCACTGAAGCATCCTTTGCTACAAATGATGTAGCATACACTATAGAATTGCTTTTCTCCTGCCCAATCTCCTTAAATAATTCCTTTATTTAAAAAGGAATTATTTGTTTTTTTGCATCTTTTAATGCTTGCATGAAAGCCTAATAAATCAGAATATTACCGCTTCAGAGGTGAGAGTATCATACAGGGTAAATTTGTATTTTAAACAGGTTTTGTTAGGCTGCAGGAGAATGTCTGGCTCTTTAGACCAAACCGTCTGTAATAAGAACAGATAAATAATGATCATCATCCAGATGATAGTTTCCAGCATGTTCCACTTCCTCTCAGGGTATAACAATTACAGCTTCATGGGAAGCTAAACTATGCTTTAATGTGCGAGTTGTCAAGATAAACAATTAATTTTCTTTTCCCTTTTGTATTATCACCTCAAGAAATAAACATCAGATGGCAAAGAAGAGCACGTCTAATTTCATCCCTGGTGTCGGCGGGACGCATGCCTCCAAGATCTTGCAGGCTGCGTCCGCTAACGCCAGCAACCTCTCAGTGTAAGTTCAGTTTTACACAATTAAATTCAGTAAACACAACCATGAAAGTAGCTAATAAAGCTACTCAGATTCTGTTCTTTGACCGAAAATTAGCACTAGATAGTATATTTTTTATTTTTAATGCAGAAACAATGTTTGGTTAAGCTCCATTTTTGTTCTGCTGCTTAAGCCTGTCATACTAACAAAATTTGGTGGATGATAAATTGTCCCGGAAGTGTTATCACAACCAACGATAAAATAGTTTTTTTGAGACACTTTTCCAGTAATATAATGGTAACAATCCAAGAATACATTCTCAGCCTTAAAGTCTTATGAACATTTAGGTTTTGAAGAGATGTTGCTCCTGACGTTATTTCCTGTCTTTGTCAATTTAACGCTTCCGTACAAAGGTTTCCGGCAAGAACATAAAAACTTTTTATTTTTAAGGAGAAAGCAGCTGATATACTGTAAGTCTCGATGTTCTCTGGAAAGGACGCGACAACTTAGTTCTGTATTTTCAGTGATTTAAGTGTTTTAAATATCTTTGCGTAGCTGTTTTGCTTACAATTGTTTTATTTATGAAGAAACAGTTTTAACTTTCAAAGTTAGCTGAATCAAATTCAGTTTTTAATGTTTTAAATCCACAGTGGAAAAGTGCAGAGCACCCCAAGTACACCCACGTCCTCCTTCACACCTCCGTATCAGAGACAGACGTCCGCCCTGGTGTCTCCTCCTTCCATCGTCACGCATGCGATGGCCACCATCCCTCTGCAGCCGTCCTACAGAGCCCCGACGGACCGCATCTTCTACCTGGCTCACACCTGTCAGCCTGCGTGTCTGAACCGCGTTCGACCAGCAAAATCAGACCTGCACAGAGGAAAGAACCCCCTCCTCACCCCGCTGCTCTACGACTTCAGACGCATGACGGGACGACGCAAAGTCAACCGTAAAGTACGCACAGTCCTTTAAAAATGCTGCTTGTGTGAATTAATTTAGTCTTAAAATGACGTTTTCTTTATGTTCGACCTTCAGATGTCCTTCCATGTTATCTACAAGGCTCCGTGTGGACTTTGTCTGCGTAACATGGGGGAGATCCAGAACTACCTCTTCCAGACCCGCTGTGACTTTATATTCTTAGAGATGTTCTGTCTCGACCCATATGTCCTGGTGGACCGGCCTTTCCAGCCACAAAGGCCCTTCTATTACATTCCAGACATCACTAGTGGGAAGGAGGACATCCCTCTGTCCTGCGTCAATGAGATTGATACCACTCCACCACCTAATGTAAAATACAGTAAGGATCAAAACCATCTTCTACCAAATCTGGGATTATTTCATATTTTTATTCAGTTTTATTCTTCCTTTGGTCAGTCGTTCACATTCCTAAGCCTTTCTTTCAGTCTCATTTTTCCCTGTGCAATTTATTTAACACGCACAAATTTTCTCCAACATCTTCAGTAGGAAAAATATTCAACTTCAATAACGACTAATTTCACTCATCTTTCCATGTGTGTAATGGAAATCTTTAAATAAAATATTAGTAAACAAAAAAAAATTAATAAGTACTAAGGAGAAATATGTCAGCTTCTCAAAATGGGGAAAATAATCAAATTCATTTTTGTGCATCTAAGATCTATCATTAAATGCAATGGTATACCATATCTCATTTTCATTTTGGGCCATATCAAAAATCTGAATGTTCTTAAAACAATTCAATTGCTAAAATATCAATACATGGCTGTTTTAGCATTCAGTAAGTGCTTTTTAAAATTAAATAATATTAAAAATCTTTTCTAACTGATCAGTCCAGCCAGGATTGTTTTGTTTTTTTGCAATCGAAATCAGAGATTTTCTGGCGTTAACTTAGAAATATTTGTAAGGAATTTTTATGACATTTGCTAAAGTATGATGTTAAATGTGACATTTTATTAATCGCCGTATTGATCACAAACTATGACTTGGCATCAAGTGAGGTCACTTAAACTCAAAGTTTTTGGCCAATTTTGAGAAAAATTTTCAGTAAAATCAGAAAAGAATGTGGGGATCTGTTGACTCTTTCAAATTTGTGAAAAACTGGGGGACCTATTGATGTAATCTTGAGTCTGAAGGTCCACATAAAAATCTCTGGTGGGCCAGATTTGGCCCCCGGGCCTTGAGTTTAACACATGTGCCATAAATGATAAATAAAGAAAACCGGTCCAGTTTCTCTTGTTTTTTTCTCTTTCTTTTTTTGACATGAGAGCAAATTTTAGCAAGTCGTTCACAATCTGTGTCAAAATTAAAATGCAGCAAATTAAAAATGATTGCTAAATGATTGTTCGTTCAGCTGTACTTTGCTGCTGAATACAATTTGTTTTGTGTGATAATGTAATACCTGATAGCTGTGCCTGACTCATTCTCTCCTCTCTCTGCAAGGCAAGGAGCGAATCCCTGAAGATGGAGTATTTATTAACACCAGTTCAGACTTCCTGGTCGGCTGCGAATGTATCGACGGCTGTAAAGACAAGTCGGTGGAGATAATCGCCTTTATTTCAATTTGTCTGCTGCAGATAAGACCCTGGAGATTTGTCATGGGATCTTGGTATTTCTTCTTCTTTTTAATTACAGATCCAAATGTTCCTGCCACCAGCTGACCCTGCAGGCTTCAGGCTGCACACCTGGGGGACAGATCAACCAGAGCGCTGGATATTCATACAAACGATTAGAGGAGTGCTTACCTACAGGGTCAGACATTTTCGCATGCATAATTCAGTCATGTCTTTCATTAACACACAGGGAAATAATAACTAAAAACTAATTTTGTCCTCATGTTTAATGTGAAATTGTTTTCTTTCTTCCTGCTCTTCTCTCAGGATCTATGAGTGCAACAAAAGGTGTAAATGTTGTGCTCAGATGTGCACCAACCGGCTGGTGCAGCACGGCCTGCAGGTCCGTCTGCAGCTCTTTAAGACCCAGAACAAAGGCTGGGGCATTCGCTGTCTGGATGATATAGCTAAGGGATCCTTTGTGTGCATTTATGCTGGTGAGAAACATGATTAGGAGTGATGGGAAGACAGACACAATCCGGCTGCTACGCAGAATCGAGGCATTGTCTTTCTTTTCTTCTATTTTACCAGGTAAAATCCTGACTGATGATTTCGCTGACAAAGAAGGCCTAGAGATGGGTGACGAGTATTTCGCTAACCTGGACCACATCGAGAGCGTGGAGAACTTCAAGGAAGGCTATGAGAGCGAGGCGCACTGCTCCGACAGCGAGGGCAGCGGCGTGGACGTGTCCAGAATGAAAATCCAGCCGTCTGCTTTAGTCTCCAGCGCTGCGAGGAAAAAAGGTGAGTCCTAACCCAAACATATGATGTCTCTGCTGCTTTTATTTACTACATGCAGCCATTTTATTATGCATGTTTCCTCGTCCCACAGCTCAGAGCTCCAGCTCTTCGGATGACAGCAACGACGAAGAGGAAAAAGATTCAAAGAGTGAAGATGAAAGCGACAGCTCAGACGACACTTTTGTGAAGGACAACTACTACACCCCCAGCTCTGTGTGGAGGAGTTACACGACTCGTGGTCAGGCCAAGGGCAACAAAGAAGGTACTGCAGATCCATCGCTGATGATCAAACTCGGCAGTAGGGGAGCAATATACAGCTCTGGAAAACATTAAGAGCCCACTCCAGTGGACCTCATTGAAAACCTCATGATTACTCCACCAAATATTGATTTCCGAACTCTTCCTGAGTTAAAACATTAATATTGTTGTTTCTAAATGAATATCGACTTGTTTTCTTTGCATTGTTTGAGGTCTGAAAGCACTGCGTTTTTTTTGTTATTTTGACCATTTATCATTCTCTGCAATTAAATACTACATTTTTGCTTGTAACTTCAGAGACATGTTGTCAGTAGTTCATAGAAAAAAAGAATAATGTTCATTTTACTCAAATATATACCTATGAAAAGTAAAATCCGAGAAACTGATCATTTTAAGTGGTCTCTTAATTTTTTCCAGAGCTGTTTATGTAAATGATTGCAATACCTTTATTTTCTTTATGGTAACACTATGTGCCCACCACACATTTGTCCTTTGCACGCTAAATATAAATTCTGTTTTTTTTTTTTTTGTTTTTTTTTTTTTTTTATAAAAACTTACATTTTAGGAAAACCCCCATTGCTCACTGTGTTAGTCTTATTTAGAGGAAATCAACACATCTTACTGAGACCTGATGATCTTACCATGAACAAATTGCTTTAATATTGCTAGTAGGTGATGTCTAAGGTTTTCTCTCGTCTTTTATTGGCTCGCCTTCATTTAATGCTTAAGGGTCATTAAAAATCTAAATTTGGTAGAACAACTTATTTTATCATGCTGTGTTAAACAGTTGTACTACACCAACAACGTGCCAGCTAATGTTAAAACAGCAGGATGAATGCGGGTAGCCATGCTTTGCCTTATTACTGCCTGATTGTTTTGCTAAATAAATGTAATTCTTGCTCTCCTGCTGCAGGGAGTCAGGACAGTAAAGATGGACTGAGTGTCTCAGCCAAAGGTCAGGATGATGAGAAACCGCCCTCTATGCCAGAGGAGACGGGGAAAAGCAAAGTGGCTTCCTGGTTAACAAGCCAGGGGCTGAAGAAGGTCAGTAAAAGAAAACAAATAATATTAAACCATGAGATTATTTTACATCCTGATGTGTCCGGTAGCCACATGAAACAAACTCTGAATATATATTTTATTTTGAGTGATTTTTGCTTCAATACTCTGTTTTCTCTCCAACAGGAAACTGGAGACAACAAGAGGTGTGCTGAAATTATCAAACTCTCCTTAAATTTAATAGGTTTTTTCATTTTAAGCTTTAATTTTACACAACATTTTCCAACCATGTTGCCTGCTCATAGAATATTCTCATTCTGCAGTCAAATAAAGACAGACCAACCAAAGAAACAGGACGTCATGACTCTATCAGACAGCGACGATGTTCAAACGATTAGCTCCGGATCTGAAGACAACAAAGAGAGAGAGAAAGCCACTCCGGGTAAACACAGTTAAAAAGCAAACACCAAATCTTTACTCGACATGTTTCATGACTTTCCCACACTCTTCTTCGCTGGAGCTTCTGTATCTGGCGTGACCAAGAAGCAGGTGGCGGTGAAATCCACGCGAGGCATCGCCCTGAAGAACAGCCACAGTTTGATGGTGAAACCGTCTGGGGGAGGAGTCGGGCCCAGTGCTCAGGGGAGCAAACCCGGCCACCAGGGGCAGCCTGGAGGAGGGGCAGAAAACGCTCCCAAAAACACCCGGCTGTTCTTTGACGGTGAAGAGTCCTGCTACATCATCGATGCCAAGTTGGAGGGGAATCTGGGACGTTACCTCAATGTAAGAAACTTTTCTCTGTCATTTAAAAGCAGCTTTCTGTGATTCAAATTGACATGCTCTTCTATTACCTGCATTACAGCACAGCTGCAGTCCTAACCTGTTCGTCCAGAACGTGTTTGTTGACACACATGACTTGAGGTTCCCCTGGGTGGCGTTCTTCGCCAGCAAGTGAGTTAGAAATGGGTTCATTTCATCATATTGGGGATTTACAGTTTAAACATGGTCTGTAAGCGCTGTTGTGACAAACTAAGGAGGGAGTGTCGGAAAGAGAAGGAGGTTCTTAAAGAGACAGAGGCCAATTTCATTTTCAGAGGCAAAACCAGAGTAATTTAAATTTATTTTTGATATATAAGGAATTTTAAAAACAACTGGAGGTAAGATAGTTTTAAGCTTTAAACATTTCCTCTAGAAAAGAATCAGGAAGCAACCAAATGTTGTAAAACTGCAAAAGTATTCACACCTCTTCAACTTTTCAACATTACAACCTCTTGACAGCTCATTGAGGTTTAATGGGACACACAAACATGGTGGCGGCAGCGCCCACAAACACACACACAGCTCTGGGAAACATTAAGAGCCCACTGCTCTGAACCCCATTGAAAACCTCCTGGTTATTATTCCACCAAGAGGAGGTGGTTATTATTCAGGAAGAGTTCAGAAATACTGATTTCTGAACTCTTCCTGAGTTAAAACATTAGTGTCTTTGTTTCTAAATCTATTGTTTTCTTTGCGTTATTCGAGGTCTGAAAGCACTGCATCTTTTTTTGTAATTTTGACCATTTTTCAATTTTTGGAAATAAATACAAAATTTTTGCTTGAAATTTCAGAGACATGTTGTCAGTAGTTCATAGAATAAAAGAACAATGTTAATTTTACTCAAACATATAACTATGAAGGGTAAAATCAGAGAAACTGGTCTTGTCAAGTGGTCTCTTCATTTTTTCCAGAGCTGTATTTAATGTTAGAGTGGCCCAGTCAAAGTCCAGGCCTAAATCCAGTTAAGACGGATGCTGTCCATCCAACCTGACTGAGTTTGAGCTATTTGGAAAGGAAGAACAGTTAAAGATTTAGTCTCGTGTCTGCAGAAAAGGACCATAAACTATTTGCAGCTGCATTTACAGCCAAAGGTTTTACAAATAGAAATGTTTGCTACTCTCCTAGATTTTGATGTAAAAGTTTTGAAAACCAAATATCATTTTGTTTCCACTTCATAATTACATTTTGTGTTGATCTATCAGATACAATCCCACTAAAAATAATAACACAGATTTTGTTGTGTTAAAATCTGGAGAAGTTTAAACGGTATGAATATCTTATAGTCTTAAATTTCCATATTGTTTAATAAGAACCACAGAAGAAGATGTTTCAGCTAAAGAAGAAAAACCAAAATACATTAAAAGGGTAGACATAATAATTAAAAAAATGTATATGTTTCAAAAGTTACTAAATGTATTTTTACTGAAGTCAACAGTGATTTTCATTTATTTTGCAGCTTAAACCTGGGATTTGCTTTCGGTTCTTCCAGCAGCTGCTGTCATGATGATGGCTACATCCTAACTAAGAAATATTTAAAGCCTTTCAGTATCACTCAATTCAAATTTAAAAATACTTTATGAATCCCAAATTAAATATTGCAAAAATATGAATAATACTGCAAAACATCTGTCCAACTATACAAAAGAAAAAAGGAGAAACATTTGTCCAAAGAAAAAAAGCAGTTTTCCT
The DNA here is from genome assembly GCA_903067095.1 of Girardinus metallicus. Taxonomy (NCBI): domain Eukaryota; kingdom Metazoa; phylum Chordata; class Actinopteri; order Cyprinodontiformes; family Poeciliidae; genus Girardinus; species Girardinus metallicus. The sequence continues at coordinate 12,167 of CAEGAE010089131.1, read as the reverse complement.
CCAAAAAGGCAGGAATGAATGTTTGAAAAAAGAGAGAAAATATCAATGAAAGTACAGAACTAATATATATTTATATATCAATATATCAATATTAATATAGTCTTGTTTCCTTCATGCTGCATTTTGTTGTAGCTGGGATTTAAGTTTCAGACTACTAAACTGGAAAAATCTGATTAAAAGGTTTGAAAACCTCATGAATGTGATGGCCATAGCTGTAATGATGGTTTATTGGCTTTTTCTCTTATATTTCTTAAAATCTACCTCACATAGAGATGATTGGCCTGTGATATTAAGCTTCCATCACATTTGAAGACAGAAGCATTTGTTACTGGAGCTCTGGTTACTTGGGAGTCATTCCCAGGTCAAGTTTTTATAGACAGTGAACATCTTGTAAAGGTTTGCTTCAGTTAAAAGTCTAAATATTATAGGTCAGAAATGCCTAATAGTTTGTTTTTTTAACTCATTTGCACCTTCATTCTTCTTCATATTGTCATATTATCTGATAAAGTTTCCTTCTGTCTCTTCCGCTGATGTTTTTGTCTCGATTGTGTTGCATTCAGGCGGATTCGGGCCGGCACAGAACTGACCTGGGATTATAACTACGAGGTGGGAAGCGTTGAAGGCAAAGAGCTGCTGTGCTGCTGCGGATCCACAGAGTGCCGTGGACGGCTGCTGTGATCCACCCGGGCGTAGCCCAACACCCCCCCGCCTCAACGCTGAACCCGGTTTATTTTATGTTGTATTAAGTTCTAGGAATTTTGTAACATCTCGTTCTTTTCGTGTGTTTATTTTTTTTTACCAGCATGTGATTCTTAAATGTCTGATGTCGTCCATTAAATGTTTTCTTTACCTCTGAATAAAAGTTTCTTCAGTGACTGGAGCTCCTGCCTACGTTACTCGTTTATTACTGCTTGAATTCTAAGCTATTTTGTGTTTTCTGAAAAATCTCTTACTGACCAAAACATCTAAATATGTTTTATTTCTGCTCGATGTGACTCAAACTTGCAGAAGTCCAGGTTCTCTCAAAACGATCCGTTTCTTTCAGCTCATCCAACCGGGCAGAGAGTTCGTCCAATCAGCTCAACTCAATCTAAAAAGAAAAAAGATAAACATTTGTCTTTGACATAAAACTCAGAGCAGAAGCTGCTAACCTTCCTCGGGTTTGGATGTATTTTGCTTTACTCGAACGTTTTTAACATGTTTTACTACCCGGCTGTTTTAAACCGTCGCTCAGGATGTTTCTCTACGATCTGGTGAGTGAAAATCTCTTAAATCCTCCATCAGTCCAGTGATTGTATTTTCAGTCTGAACTCGTAATACGGACCTGTATGTTTCCACCAATTTGATTCTTGGAGAGTTTCAAAAAGTTTATTATTGAGGTTGATGTGTTGCATTGCTACTTAGAAAAAAATGATAAAAACTTCATACTGGTGAACTCTTTTAGTGATTTAAACTAAGTTAATATGTCATTACAAAAGAAAAATGGTTATTTAAAGAAGAAAAGGACAATTTTTGCACAAAGTGACAAAATCATGAAATACTCGAGACATTATTTCTTTCATAAATGTAAAATATGTCTACATTTTTAAATTTAAATCTGTAACCTGTTCGATTTAAGCACAAAATGGTTGCACAGAGTGGACAAGATTGTGTTTTTTTTTTGTTTTTTTTGTCTTTAATAAAAAGATGTCAGAGTCCAGGTGCACCTTTAAAAGCTGACAAAGAAAAACAGCGCCTCTGAAGTCAAAACAAAAGCGCTGCAGTGTTTGATGTGTCCTTCACCGAATGTAAGATTTCTGAAGATTAAAGAGAGTAGATTAAAAAAAAAACAAAAAAAACTCAGCTTAATTCCCACAGGTGTTCCTCAAATGTGAACATTTTATTTTCTGAAGGTTTTTTTTTTTTTTACCAGTTTTAATTATAACTTTTAACTTAAAGAAGATAGAGCTCCTTAAATTATTAGTGGAAATCAAGATATTAAAATATGAAGAGCCACAAATTTAGTTCTTTAAATATGTAAAGATTTTTTTTTCATAGAGATGCTGGTGAATAATGACAGGAAGCTGTAGAAATCCCCAAATTGACCTTTTTTATATATATTTTTTCCCCCAAATTCTCTCAAACTAAATATTTTAATAGAAAAAAAAGAATATTTCTGATCATTTTCTAGGCAAAACATATTTAATATTACATTCATCTGTAATCAAATATTTTTTTAGTAAATGAAAGATAACTTCAACATATAATGTTTAATTAGTTATAATAAGGACCTTATAGGTCGTTACTTTGTGGGATTGTCATTGGGATCGGCTTCAAATGCTGCTCCATTTGTGAAGCTAATTTGAGAATTAGCTCTGTCTTCTGTTTTTAATTCAGCAGTAAATGAACTATTTACATTTCAGGCTGGTTGCCACAAAAGGCGTCAAAGTTCCTCGCAGGGATTTCCTGAAAGTCAACGTGAAAAGGACTTGGTAAGTGTTTTTTTCCAACTACATTTGCTTTATTCAGCGCATGACGGTTTTATTTGTTCCACCATTTATGCAAAAGGTGATAAAATGGAAAACAGTTAAAGTTTTATTAAGATGAGAAACACAAATACTACAGGTAAAAAATATAAGTTGCTTAAATATAATAAACCAATCAAATCTTTTGATTTTCTGGGGAAGATGCTTTTTTTTTTTTTACTGCAGCTTTCATGCAGCAAAAAGTTGCATTAAAAAGCAGCGTTTGGAGGACGGAGCCTTGAGGAATCCCACAATCGATTTTCAGTCGCGTTTATAATTAAGGCGACGCAAAGTCGTCTAGGTTTCTCAAACCAACCAACCAACCAAAGGACTGATGATGTTAACAACGCTGTTGCCTTGGCAGCGATGACATCATGAACTATGTGCTGGAGCAAGTCGCCCCGCCTCAACCCGGCCTGCCGCGACCCCGCTTCTCCCTCTACCTCTCCTCACAGCTGCAGTACGGCGTCATCCTGGTCTACCACCGGCAGTGCACCATCTTTCTGGGTAAGAAAAACTAAAAGGCGTTGAAAGGCTTTGGGGGAAAATCAGTGATGGAGCTCATGACAAACTTGTTCCCTTCCAGAGGAACTCCAGTCCATTCTGGGCCAGCTGTTGAAACAAAGAAGCTCAGGGAAAACGGATCTTTCCAGCCAAAGCAAGTATGAACATTTGCTTTAATATAGTAAAATTAAATCACATTTCTTCTTCTTCTTCTGCTTTAAGTCCTGCTTTATTCATTCAAGGTCAGCTGCAGTTCTGCCTGATGCCCTGTTTCTCATGGAGGACACAGAAGGAGCTCCGGATCCTTTGTTTGGAGCGATGCTCCTCCAGGACACGATGCCCAGCCCGACGCAGCTGATGCAGGTGCCGACTGACGGGAAACAAGCGCCGAGCTGATGCATGTCGCTCAGGATAACTGAGGTTTTTTTTTTGCCTTCTGCGTCAGATGAATTGGGAAACTCTGCGAGAATCCTCTCCTGAGCTTCATGAACAGAGCATCTCAACTACTTCTGCTCCTCCACATCCGGAAAATGGTAGGATTGTTCTTTATGTGCCGCAACTACATTGTGTGGTAGTGGGAGTGTCATGGTTTGGTCATGGTGTCAGGAAGGAAACGTTCCTCACCTTCCATCGTCTCATTTTTCCCTTCCATCTTCACCGGATTGTGCGACAGTCATGTTTAATCAAACAATGAGTTGTGTTTTTTTTTTTTTTTTCCCTCAGACATCTCCGCTTCCCCAGAATCCATCACTCTGAGCGAGCCGATACCCGCCGCTGCCCCCGCCGCAGAGGTTCGCCTGCTGGCTGAAAACTATAAAAACACTTTCAGTCTGAGTCTCACGGCCTTTTTTTTTTCTCCTCTCATCTAGTTTGATGAGGAAGACTTCACTGATGATCTTCCAGAAACTGTTGATTTGCTCCTGGACCAACTGGATCACTTTCAAGAAGGTTTGAGGAAGATTTTGTTTCTCAGCTGTAGCATCAGATACCACCTGCTTAATGGAGGAGCTGCTGCTGTGTTGTCAACAGGAGGTTTGGAGCCAACGCAAGAAGAGATGAGGGGGGAGGAGAGAGAGAGGACGAAGGAAATGACTCCATCCATCACAGAGTAACGCCTCCCTCCTCGCGTACAAAAACACAAATGAGAAGAAAGAAAATCCGACTGACTGTTTTATCTGTCAGCCTGCAGCCGCCCACCGTCTCCAGTGAGGGCCCTGAGCTGCTGCCTCTGGAGGAGCCGGGCCCCTCTGAGGAAACGCCCTTAATGCCCAGAGAGCAGGTCACCCCGGTGTCGGCACCCGGCGTCCCCTCACCGCCGTCTGCAGCTCGCCAACTACGCAGGAGCCCCGAGTTAGAGGTGTGTTCTCTCTTTTGGTTGTTCTTCTAAAAAAAAAACTGTAGTTTTTACTCAGTCATAATTGCATGATTAAATACATCTTTATATGTTTTTAATAAAGATTACCTACTATGCAAAAGTCACATTTTGCACGTTTTTATGTTTCCATTTTGGTTTCAACTGTTTCTAAAAACAGCCCAAGTTCTTAAAATAAAACACACAATTTTGGGGGGGGGGAATAAGGTAAAGCTTTTTGTGTTCTGAATGTAATGTCACAAATCTGCAGTCACTGCCCATCAAACACCAAACTAGTTGCATAAAATTTGCAACTAGTTTGCAAATTTTATGCAAACTAGTTGCATAAAATTTGAAAGGAATGGGATTAGTCACTGCTTAGTTAGCTACTGATGATGGTGTAATCGCGTGGTGTTAATTTGCCCTCCATTTGCCACCCAAGCGGAGCTCCAGAACATCTGATCTGCCGGTTTTACCTCTGTATGTGCTGTACAATGGCTGTTGGAAAAGACAAGTGGTTTGTTGTCGACTTACCGTCCAGAAACCACTTGCTGCATTCTTGCTAGTTGTGCAGGAGGCTCCACTTCTGCTTTTCAAAGATGTACAGCTATATAATTACTCATTTGTTTGCAGCTATTTCCACCTGTGAGTGTAAACATTGAGTTGGGGGGCGTGGCCAGCAGCAGTTTACTTGGATTTAAAGTGACAAGGTGCCCTAAACCATCTCCTTCTGAAAGGAGCTCAAAATAAGCAGAACTGATCAGACTAAAATCTCATTATCTAAGAATGATTTTGTGCAAAATATGTAATGAACATGTTTTGTATAGACTACAGATCTACTCTAACTTGTTGAAAGAAGCGTAATAGGGCACTTTTAATCAGTCGGTTTTAGAGGCTGGTTTTGTCCCAGAGGAGCTAAATTTAAAGTGACAATCAACAATCACCCCTCCTACAGATCTGCTTATTTCAGAGTCTTTACGCCTTGTCCAATTGATACCCATGATACTAAGTAAGCCATGAAAAGTAATGATGAAAAATGACACAAATTGTTTTCATTAGTTAATTTTTTCTCTTTCGCTTTGATCATCATAGAGTGGGATCCAACACTTTTTAGAGCAAGAAAATGGGTAAAAACGTTTTCTAGGATGTATTGTTTGCCTTTTTCTTAATAGAGCATCTCGTATAAAACGAACAATTTTTGTTACCTCATTAAAACATTGTGCACTTATCTTACGGTTGAGCAGGGAACACAAAAACATCTCATGACATTTTTTTACAGTTTTAACATGCTTTAACGTTGCTTTTACACTATAAATCCTCTCCTGCAGCCATCTTCCCATCATCAATCACCCGTTTGTTTAAATGCCATGTCCCATTCCGCTCACCCCGCCAGGAGGTCCAACCTGAGGTGAAAAGGAGGAGGAGGCAGCTGGTGTTCTTCGATCCGGAGACGCAGCTCTCGGAGACGGAGCAGCAGCAGCAGATTGAGGAGCCTCTGACTGAGACCAGAGCGCTGGCCGTCCCCCCGCCTCCCTCTCATAGGATCATTCCTGCCGCCGAGCTGCTCAGCAATCCCTGCAGCTGTCAGTGAAGCTATTTTCCTCTTCATATTATCCAACACTTACTGACTAAATTAGTCTCTGTGTGCATCACTGACTTCCTGTGAATTAAATCTTTAATGAAAGTACTGAGCGACGCTTGCTGCTCTGACCCACACACCTTTATACGTACAGTTTTGCCTGAGGAGATTCTGTCTCTGTGGAGACGGGTGACGGTCATAACGCCGCTGCCGGGGCCCGACCTGCAGGTCGGAGACAGGGGGCCCGAGTCCACCGACTCGGAGCGCGAGCGGGAACGGGAGGCGATGCAGGAGGCGGCAGCAGAGGAGCAGAGAGCTGATGAGATTTCCACAGAGGTGTGGCCAAATGTTTCTGCTTCTACTAACGAACTAAAGTGAATATTTGAGGGATTTTAAGTGTGTGTGTGTGTGTGTGTGTGTGCTTCTGTGTGAATGTAGGTCCAGAGAGGAATGGAGGAATCTGAGATGATGAGAATTTCAGGTAATATTTAAGTTTTTTTCTTCACTATTCAGTAATAAATAGTTATTGAAATGATAGTTCAAAAAGTTATTTTAACTTATTTTTATGGTGACTGAAAACAAATGAAAACAGATTTGATTTTATTATAAAAAATTAATAAAAAATTTGTCATTAAAAACATTATTAGATTTTTCTTTTTTACATTTTTTTTCCTCCAGCTTCCTGGCGTCCCCTTATCGCCTCCCGGTCGTCCCCCAAAGGGCCGCGGCCCTCACTTTGATAAACACTACTCTCAGATTTAACTTTGTAAAAATTTTTTTAAGCATTTATTCTAGTTTCCTTTGTCAGAATTATATATATACTTATGATAATCTCAAACATTTAAGTGTGACGAAGAAATCTGTCTGTGGTAAAATATTTTTCGCAGCTCTGTGGGAGTTAAGTTCAGGTCAAAGATCATGACTGAGGCTTTCCAGGCTTTAGGTCGTTAGTGCATGAAAACTGAAGATCTCGTGGTGTGTGTGCGTGTGTGCAGCTCACTATGCTCCGTCTCTGGAGGGATCGGACCAGCGGGAGGCGTCTCGCGACATTTCTCCTCTGTACACGTCTGAGAGAGAAGGGTGGGTGACGAGGAAACCTGTGTGTCTCTGCTTGGTGGGGTCTCGCATTAAGACGCGTCCTCCTGTGTGTGTCTCCAGGTCCACCGTCTCCACGGCGCTGCAGGACATCCCAGAGGCGGTGGACGAGAGGATTGAAGAGTTGGCAGTAGAATCCCCTCGGTGTGCTTCTCTGGGCTATCAAATTCAGCTAACTGGGTCTTTATTTACGTTTTACGTTTTGTTTTTGTGTCTCCGTGCTCACAGGTTGCTGCCGGAGTTGGGGGACGTTGAAAACGAGCTGGTGCTTTTTCAGTCGGTTTTACCGTCTGGAGCCAACCGCAGAACAGTCAGCTGCATTTTTCAGAGGCTGCTGGGTAACGAGTCGCCGTTTCCACTCACATCGCTCACGTTGAAACTGGGATTATTTTACAGCTTCTCTGATCTATATGTGGCCTCTGGTGACTCTGCGTGTCTGAACCACACCAGTTATTTGTGGTTAAGTGCAAAAATTTATTTTTAACATGATCCTGATTTCTCTACACTCCAAAAACACAAAATCTTACCAAGTTTTTGGTCTAGTTTTAGTGCGGATATCTCAGCATAACGTCATGTTATAGGTAAAATAATCTGCCAGTGGAAATAGTATTTCTCCATCAATAATAAGGAATTACTGACTTAAAATAAGCCTATATTTCTTGATGAAAGGTTGCTTGTAAATTAATTTTGTCTTATTTCAAGTGTACTGAGATTTTTCCCACCAGAAATGCTTGGTAAGGTTTTGTGTTTTTGCAGTGTAAACCAAATGCAGTTCAGGTCACATGAAGGAATTTGTCGCATTTGTTGTTGACTTGTCACTATTTACGTACATTTTCTTTTCCAGGATTGAAAGCTGACATTTATACAACAAAAACTGTGATGATTCTTTTAAAAATAAGAGATTTGTAAACAAATCTGCAGGGTTTTTTTCATATCCACACAGGGTGAAAATTATATTACCTAAAAGAATACTAGCTAGACGACACCGGAAACCTAAACCTGACACGTTATCATTTTGTTTGCAGAGAATTTATCGTCCAACAGGATTTCTGCTGAGCAGGAAGAGCCGTATGGAGACATTGTGATCCTCCCCGGACCCCGATATGAAGAACTGGATCTGCCTTCATAATCTGCTCCCAGCTGAGACTCTGAGGATTTCTGAGTTCTCTATTTCACTCAGTAATTCTGTCTTCAACCACTGCGTAGTTTTAAAAGTTGCATGATTTCCAATTTCTCCCTTTATTATGTATTGCCAGAATGAGTTTTGTGGTTTTAAAGTTATTTTTTTTATTTAGCAAAGGAAGATTTGCATCAGTGTTTCTGGTGGTTCTTGCAGGTTTTACGAACGACATGAGATTTAATATGAATCCCGAATTTGATTGTATTGTTCCAGTTCTTATATGTGAAATCAAAGCTCCCCGGTTCTGTGTTCCTTTCAACAATAAAGTGTATTTCTGTTGAATTTGTGCTGATTATTCTACATGCTGGAGGATTTGTGGGGGAGCAGGCTGCGGGGCCGATGAGCCGAGCGACACTTGATCTTCCTCTGCCTCTTCACACACCTTAATTCTCCTCTGCGGACCCCGAGAGGCGGGCGGCGGGGGGGCTGTGACCAGTTTATTATTAGCATCTGTCTCCGCTCGCCTTCGCCGTTTCTGTCGTCTCATTTCTGTCCGTCACTTTCCGTCTTTGTCTGTACTTTTGCTTTCTTTTGTTTTTCGTGTGATTGGGTTTTCTTTTTACGTTTTTTTTATTATTATTTCTTCCTGAGTTTCTGTCTTTCCTTGTTGGCTTTTCTGTCAAGTTTGTGTCTTTCCTTCACTTCAGGTTTCTGCTGACAGCACTGGAGGCTATTTTTTACTTTCTCACAGCTCTGGATCCTCTGCTTGTTTTTTTTTTAAAGCCATTTATTTCATATTCATGGTGCTACCTTCAGTTATTTTTCTCTGCATAGCTCCTAAAGCTTATCAGCTGCCGCTTTATCTGCTTCTCCTCTTCACCTTAAAGGAACATCCCTCTATCTTCTCTTCCTCTTGAACTCGACCTTGCTAGAATCTGATCAGCACCTCTGTGTGATGGGAAACAAGGAGCTGTTTTCTCTCTTGAAGGGCTTTCTGGACTGCATTTGTCTCCGCCTGTCAGTGAGTACCATGGATTTATTTTACTTTTTTCATCTATCGGCCTCTCTTCTTCATTTGTATGATTTTAGTTTTACCTCAAACCAACAGCCACAGACAAAATTTTGTTTGTTTCTCCACAAACTCCCCAGCTTTTCAAACACACTGGTGTTTATGTGGGTCAGTGTGACTTTTGTGTGCATGTTTTTTGGCGTGTTTCCAGCGCTGAGTATCTCCTTTGCTTACATGCTCGGCTTCTGATATTAATACCAGCCTCAGAATGGGGATCGAAATAGACGGTGGCCTCATCCAAAGAGACCAGAAGTCTCTTATTAGCCTCTTTTAGTCGCTACTAGCATTTCTGGGATCAACGGCGCAAAAATTGACAGTTTGGGTTTAGAGAGGTTAGGGGTTATTTGTGAGACTTTTGTAAATGTAGGACAAAAAGTTGGAACATTTGTTTTTAGTTCGTTGCCACATTTGTAGGAGAAATGCATTTGTAAATTGATAACATGCCGAATCTTCTCCGCCAGTGCCAAACTACTTTAAAAAAAACCCAAAACAAAACAAAACAAAAAAAAAAAAACAGGAATTGTCAACATTTGAATATTGGAAATGGAGAAAGTTTAGCAAAAATTTACCACGTCACAAAAAATGAACAATTTGGTGGGGATGTGTTCACTTCTGTGATCCACAAATCATTTGGATGTTATTGCTCAGAGGCTTTAGATTTTCACATAAGTGAGTTAAATCTCAAAAACAAGATAAACAACAATTTAATTTTACTTAATGAACATGAAGAGCAAGGAATTATTTGCTCTCATGAATATTTCAGAGATTAAATTATTTCATAAATTAGTAAGTATTTATCTTATTTACACAAAATGCTTCACTCATCTAAATCACACGTGTCAAACTCGAGGCCCGTGGGCCAAATTCTGCCCGCCACAGCTTTTTATGTGGCCCTCTAAATTATAAACTAAACACTAAGTGTGCTTAAATATTATTTTATCAATCAAATCAATTAATTTTTTATCTGTTTAATCCAAATTATTTTTATCTGTTTTCCAAATTATGTCAATCAGTCCCTCCAGTGTCTTGAAAATTATTGTGGAAATTCACTGAAAATGAACAAATTCCAGCACTTTTTTGCACTAATATTTGTTGCAGATTTTTCTCAAAAAATGTCACAAGGTTTCTTGCTTGTGCTAAACAGCTGCCTCAGCCTAAATTGATGTCAGACTGTAGTCCGTGATCAACAGAGCGAGTAATAAAAGTCGCATTTATCAACATAAATAAGCGCAAAAATCGCAGATATTTCCAAATTAGTACCAAAAACACACAAAATCACAAAACAATCATGAAATCCTGGAGGGACTGAAAAGATGTTCAATAATATTATTTCATTTTAAGAATTGATTGATATTTTAACAGTTTGTGAACAGGTTTTATCAATACATCTTGGCGCAACTGGCCCTTTAAGAGCATTCATGATCTTAATTTGGCCCAAAGCAAAAAAGAGTTTGACGCCCCTGATCTAAATGTGTCTCAAAGGGCTTTACACAAGCATCACATCAATTAAAAAAGACAAAATGAGAGTTGTAGCTGTAATGAATAGAGCGGAAACTTTGAGCTGTGTTCAGAAACTAAACAATGAATAGTTCAAAACAACAAGAATATAAAATACTACTTTTATGAAGGAATCATATTTGGTGAAAAGACGTCTCTGGTGCTGATTCCAGAATCCTTATTCCAGTTTGTTACACGGTGTTGAAAGTATCATATTTTGTTTGCTTTGTTTTGTTTTTCCTCAAAACAAAATCAAAAACTCCTCAGATGAAAAAAAAAAGGGGTTTTAAATTTAGATCTGAGTAAAATATCCTGCATTTAAAATATTTCACTGCTTTTCAAACATGAGTGAAGATTTTAGTACAAACAACAAAAACCTTATAACGCTATGAACTGACCTCCATGCTGGTGACTTTGAATTCGCTGGATGTTAAATGGAGACCTTCGACTTTATCTCCTGGAGTTGGATCGGTCTGTTTTTAGTGAAAGCAGGTTGATTTCTTGACTTTGTTCACAGCAGAGAAACATTGAGGTTGAAGCTGAAAATGAGCGGGACTCTAAAAATGGCCACCTGATCTACGACAGCGGGGACATCCTGGAGGACAGATGTAAGTCCAGAACATCTGGCAGAGCTGGATCCAACGACACAGATTAATCTGACCTCTGTTTTCCAGATGAGGTGCTCGACACGCTGGGAGAGGGAACCTTCGGGAAAGTGGTGCAGTGTCTGGATCACAGCAGGTAGCTCCTCCTCCGATTTAACGCTAACTGGAACCAGTGTGTGAGAGTTTACGGGTATTAAGTTATGAAGTAACGCCTTGAATCACACAGAGGAGGAAGACCGGTAGCTCTGAAGATTATCAAGAACTTAGAGAAATACAGAGAAGCAGCCAAGCTGGAGATAAACGTTCTGGAGAAAATCCGGGCCAAAGATCCTGAGAACAAGCAGTGAGTTTAACACTTCAGCGTGTTATTAATGTTATAATTCAATGTATTTCATGTTTGTTTGTGTCCCTTCCAGTAACTGCGTCCAGATGCTCAACTGGTTTCACTTCTGCGGCCATGTGTGCATCTCGTTTGAGCTGCTGTCTCTCAGCACCTTCGACTTTTTGAAATCAAACAACTTCCTGCCGTACCCCATTAACCAGATCCGACACATGGCGAGCCAGATCTGCCACGCTGTCAGCTGTGAGTGCAACACAAACCCCTGCAGCCACGCTCTCCCTCCGTTACCTGTTTCATCAATAAGAGAGTAGGGGGATGTTTAACAGTGAGGCTGCAAAAAAAAAAAAAAAAAAAGATGTTTGATCGAGTGATACAAAAGAAGATGATGCGAAAGTTTCTGGTTTAAATCTGCAGGCCTGATCAAAGATACAACCAAAGAAAAACTCTTAATTTCTAAGTGCGGAAACATATAGTTGTTGTCTACAACTATATATATATATATA
>CAEGAE010089130.1:0-22628 GCA_903067095.1 Girardinus metallicus | reverse complement strand
CATAGTGGAACTTGGAGTGTGACTGTTTGAGGTTGTGGGCAGGTGTCTTTTATACTGGTAACCAGTTCAAACAGGTGCCATTGATACAGGTAATGAGTGGAGGACAGAGGAGCCTCTTAAGGAAGAAGCTACAGCCAGAAATCTTGCTTGTTTGTTGGTGACCAAATACTTATTTTCCACCCTTATTTTCAAATAAATTCTTTAAAAATCAGACAATGTGATTTTCTGAATTTTTTTTCTCATTTTGTCTCTCATAGTTTAGGTCTACCTGTGATGTCAATTACAGGCCTCTCTCATCTTTTTAAGTGGGAGAACTGGCACAATTGGTGATTGACTAAATACTTTCTTCCCCACTGTATGTAACGACTGATCCACTAAAAATTATAATATGGTCAACGTACTCACCTTTCAAATAATTGTACAGACAATGTAGTTAGGGCTAGAAATCCTAGTCAGAATAATTTTGGCCTCAACTGTGCTATTTATAGTGAGTTTGGTGTTTTGTGTGTTATTTATTTCTTGACATAATTGAAGCTACACAAAGCTCATCATAAACCTCAGAGGATGGTGCAGCATCCTGGGTGCTTGATTTAGGCCACATAACGGATGTACTTTTCTCTTTCATCTAACTTTCTATTAACGATGCTTTAACAGAGCAACCTTTGAACAAAAGTTTCTTTAACTACACCATTTTACTGTAACCCATAATAACCAACAAAAACAAAAGCTTGAAATATATCACCTGTATATAATCACTCAGTATTGTATTCTGAATTGAATTTTACTTCTGAATGATGTATGAAAAATAGTAAAGCAGCAAACACATTAGTGTAGTTTAGGCAAGTCTGGCATCACTCAAGGCTCAGAGAAGCAAAGCTCACAGCCGCTGCGCATTTTGAGCCTTAAGTCAAACAATCAAATATTTTAGGACAGTTTTCACAAAATAACAAAAAGCCTGTCTATTGAACATGACATGGTCTTAATGTTTTGTGTTACATCTGCTTCCTTCTACTAACCATCACTTATATTTAAGATTTTTTTGTGTTTCCATACAGAGAAGGCCCCGGCCCCGGGGCCGAGAGCGTGGCTTCATTGGGAACAGCAGCCAAACCAGAGCTTGTGTCATGGTTAAAACATCGTAGATTCTCTTCGGTTGGAGGTCGTCAAATCTAATCCTCGATGGCTGGTGTCCTGCAACCTTTAGATGCATCTCCTTTTCAACACACCTGTGGTAAACACTGAAGTCATTAGAAGGACTCTGGAAAACTTGACTGCATAATGATGTGACATGTTGATCAATCAATGCTGGTTTGAACGGATGAGTTTTCAGCCGGTTCCAGGAGGGAGGGCATCAAAACGCTTTTTTTTATATTACTCTGTGTACCAAGTCTGCAGTGTGTGTGTGCGTGTGTGTGTGTGTTCAGTCTGTGTATGTCAGCTGAGCTTGGTTCCAGTCTTTCTGTTTCTCTGTTAAACATTCACATGTTTCCTGACTTGAACAGCCAACCAAATCCCATTAAGTTTTGTAGATAATCACATTTAAATCAGAACGACTTCCACGGAATACAAAGTTATTTGTCATTTGGACAAATTCAGTCCAAAATTTGAACATACAGTTTAGTAGAAACATATTGTTTTGCCTTTAGAGTTGTACTCATGACTGAACATAGGCTCAACCTTCTCCTCTTATTTGACATTCAAACCACTGGACATTATTTCTGGCCACTTATTTATAGTTTTCATAAATAATAACTTCATTTAATTTATTTTTGTCAAACTGGATGTGCCACCTAAAACATATTAAGCATGGCATTTGGAGGTAAAATAATAATTAAAATGACAAAAATGTCTGAATAAATACCATTGTAAACATATTGACTGAGTAATGACAGCCATACTTTAAACCACTCTCACTTTCACCACTGAACCTTCTGGTTGTCCAGCTGGAGGCTGTGAACGAGTTAACAAATGCAAGTTAGATAGTGACTAGATAGATTAAAAATCTCAGCTGTTCAGAATGATAAGCGTCTGGTCAAACATTAATACAGCAGAACTGGACACTTCTGTCAAGTGTGCTGTAGGATCCATAAAATTTAGGCACCACAAATGAAAACAAAACCTAAAATGTCAAGACAACATTGAAAGCATTGAGTTATATAGCTGTGAAAATGACTCTGATTTGTCCAGAACTAACTTATTAAGTTACTACCATGAAAATGGTGAAGACAGAAAGTGTTAGAAAGGTCACTGACTCCCTTAGAGATCACATAATAGGTGCTAAACTGGTTTATTGTTTGCAGTTCTTCTGTTCTCATTCACAGTCAGCAGTTCAAAATGCCATTAAAATAATTTCCATAATTACTTCACTATAATAAAAGAATACATAATTACTCTCTGCTTACAGAACCTGATAATGAAGCTCCCAAAAGAAGTCCGGTTCCATGTAACCCGTCATTCTGGTTCTGTTCTCTGGAAAGCGATGGAGAGCCCAGAACGTTGGCGCTGTTCTCAACAATGTTTGTGGTCTAAAAGGAGAACCTTTAAAAGTAACGGTGCAACTCATCTGCTTATCAGATGTCAAGTTTACAACATCATGTCTTAATTGTTCCACAGTCAGAATTTGTTGCCGTGGTTACAGGTGTCACAGTGTTATTACGTTGCCATCTTCCTTCATGCTCTCCTGGCTGCTGCTGACTGAGTGTGCGGAGCCGCCGTTGTGATGGGACATCAAGGTGGAGCTGTGGCTCAGCGAGGCGCCGAGGCTGTTTGGCATGGACACGCTCTGTGGGATCGCGCTGTGTTGCCCTTTATGAGGAGAGTCTCTGCTCAGAGTGCTGCTGTTGCTGTTAGTGCCTGGATAGTGTTTATTGGGCGACAGGCAGTCATTCTCCAGAATAACATCACCGTCGTCATCTTCCTCGTAACTGTCTCCCTCGGCGATGCTGCTGCTGTGGTAGGAACACACAACGTGGGAAAATACTGAGAAATAATACGCAATTTAAAAAAAAGTAAAACTCATCTTTCGTTTCCTCAAATGTTTCACCTTATTATCTTACACATTTCCGTCTGTATGGTAACAGTGTTTGATGTTATGATATAAAAAATATTGGGAAAAACTCTACTTCATAAAGAAAAATCTAACATCCTTATATCAGATCCACATACAATAGAATATGACAATACTAATCAAATATTTTAGTTGTTGTATACATGGTTTTATGGTTCCTTCGAGCTGAAACTGAAAGGTAAATTTTAGGACTGCACTGATTGCAGTTTTTGGCCGATCGCCGATCACTAAAAAGCCTGATTTGCTGATTCAGATTTTGGTCGATATCAATTCTTTTTGTCTGAAATGTTGCTAAATATAGCAAGAAAGTAGCCGAGTTGGCAAAAATGAGGTGATTATTATTAATTAAAAACATGCAGACATGACCTGGTGGGCCAGTCTGTCAGTCAAACTTCACTGCAGAGCCACAGATTTTTAGACCTCTGCTACAGTAGAACAGAGTGGTGGATAACATTGGCTTCACATTGACTGAGGCTATTGAACTGTTTAAATATTAAATTAGCATGAAACATAAAAAGTTCATGACACCTAGAATATATTAGCCAACAATTATTGCACTCCAACTAGTCCTGTGCACACAGTTGTCACAATATATCCACTGTATATTGTGCAGCCTCAGTGTGGAAGCAGCTGGAAGACTTACTTAATGGCTCTAGTAAACAAACAGTATAGTTAAGTATATAATCTCAGATGTATAGATGGTGGTGAGGTCCTACCTTGCAGTGATAGGGTTGCTCTGAGAGGCAGGACTTGGGGAGTCCTGTGACAGTGCAGAGCCTACGGATCCAGCCGAGCCCACAGAACCAGAGTGACCCATCGAGTTTTTACTCCCACGAGGTGCAACATTGTTCCTCTGGTTAGCTGGTTTCACAGTCACAATCAAGTTGTGACTGTTAGCCACCATCATGTCTGTGACCTGAAATGACAGAAAGGCTGCTCAAAAAGTACAAATGCACTACAACAGTGAAAGGACCTGTGAATACTAAGAATTCCCTTTGATTTTACTGACAAGCAACACCAAGAAAAGCTCTTCTAAACTAACTGAACTGAATCAGTTAGATGTTCCCCTGTCTTCTACCCAAGCACAAACCATCTCGTATTAGGCATGTGCTAGCTTGGCTATTACCTTCCTGTACAAATATGCTAAAAAGAAAAAAAATCCTTGCTTTACAGCAAAGTCTGGGCTTTCTCCCCTTCGTTTGGATTCCCTCAAATTTTCACAATTTTCACAAGTTTGCCAATCAGTGAACAGAAGAAGTTGTGAACGATGATGCTGATTTTGTACGCTGTTTTAGAATTGTAGTCTGTCTGTAGTCCTAGTGATGGAAGAGGAGGAAGTGAAGGAAGCCAACACAGACTGAACGTCTGTGTTGGTCACACTTCCAAATATTGAATTAACATTAACAGCTGCCTTATTCAGCTCGGTGCTTCTCTCTTCACAGTGGACGATGGTTGTTTACAGCGCATGTAATATCCTGTAAGCTTCATAGTGTTGAATTGGCGCATTACACAAGTCCCGGGCAAATGTTAGTGATTGGGTGATGGCCCACCCAATCACTAACCTGGCCCACACCTCCAGGAAGCAATCATTTCTCAGCAGCTGAGAGCCCAGACCCTCTGGGGGAACCAAACAGCATAGAACAAGGTCTGGTTCTTACCAGGCTAAGAACGGGCTGGTTAACAGCATTAAGGTATAGCAACAGCTCTTAAAAGCTGCAGTTTAAAAAATATGAAAACATTTTGTTATGTTCTCTATTCCACTCCTACAATAAAACATCCCTTTAGTAAAATGTCATAGTTGTAGAGTTGTCTCCTATTTCTGCTCTAGTCATTCTCAGCTGGCTCCTAAGGACCTTGAGCTGGAACTAGGAGATACTAACAATCGGAATGTTTAAAGTAATGCGCTTTTGAAAGTAAAATTGTTATGCTAATAATCTGCAGACTATTAGCTGGTCTGGCATAGCCTAGAGGAGTGGGACCTATGGCCTATGAGTCACAGGGATTTAACTATACTCTGGTGGAATTATCATGCTTAGCGAGATATTTCACCAAAACTGCAACGGTATGAAATGGCAAATAGATAAACTAACCTGCACCATTGTCAGAATGAGTTCCATCAACTCTTCTTAATGAACAGAGAACAGCAAATAAACAAACAAAACATAAGAAGCAGTCTACAAGGTGGAGTCACAAGGTGGCAGTATAAGCTGTGTTTCCTGTTTTAATTGCACCTGTCCTAACAACCCAGAGGAGGAGTTTCTCTGGCCTTCCAGTTCTGTTCAACGCATTTTTGTAGTCTAAAATACAAAAATGCATTTTAGAGGTCAGTAGTTTATGCATATCATGCTACAAACTTTTTTTGATGTAGCATCAAAAAGAGTTCTCTCTTTATTTGAGAAGAGAGATTTTACAGAACAATTATGGACTTTATTTAGCTCATATATGTTCTATGAGCAGAAGAACTGAGGTAACATTTAACTTGTTTTCATCTGCACTGAATTTCTGAAGAAGAATTTTGAACATTTGAGCAGTCTGATGGTCTCTGTGGATTTGGCTCGGCTCACATCAGTCCGGCTGGCCAATTGGTGGCAAATGTCTAAGCAACATCTGTGTTAATGCCAGGATGCAGGTTTTCTACACTACAGTTTTTCATTTCCAACAAAGTAAGAACTCACTTAAAGTGGTCATAAAGTTATGGTGGATCAACATGAAGGAGGTTTATCATGCAAAACAAAAAGAGGACCTTTAGATGTGTTTTAAATTCTCATGCTGCATTTTCCAAGACAGTCTGTAGTTCTTGTTCAGCAAAAACTGAACAAAAACTACAGACTTTTTTCTTCAATAAACTCCTAAACCCAGAAACAGGAAGGTAGTTCTTGTTACGTTGCTCTGCCTGAACTCTGTGGGGCACCTTTACACTGAACTATGCTGTCAGTGTTATATTTGCACATTTTCTACAATAAAATAGAAATAAAGTGTAGAATATTTAAAACCATACACATTTTATTCACATCTCATACACTCAAATCTTTTCGGGAACATGTTAGTATCTCATGCAATTGTTTTTAAGTATGAGTTTTAAAACTTTAATCTTCACTGAGCTTACCTGATCTAAAGATTTTCCTGCTAAATCGATGCCGTTGACTTCGAGGATTTCATCATTAACAGCCAGTAGCCCTGTGCTCTCTGCGAGCCCACCCCGCACCAAGCGAGATATGAAGACCCCTGGAACCTACAAGAAGACAGAAAAAGTGTCAACAAACAGGTAGGGCAGATAAGATATGTCCTAAGTTTTAAATACATCATCAACAACAAAATATCTGCTGTATGAAACTGCCAGTATTGGTTGATTTTATAAAAACAATCTTATGCTCAACATCTCTTTGCTTCCACAGGTGGGCAGTGTTATTGCAGCCAACAGCGACACCATAAAATTTGATATGCAATACTAGATGCCCTGAAGAGCAGCTGTAGTAAGTCTTTTTTTAAAACCTTTTGTTTTATTACAGAAGAGATGTTTTTATTTATGGCCTGAGTACGGTACAGTGAGTGCTCTCCTCATTGAGCTCACAATGCCCTTCATATGCGTTTTGTGTTTAGTAAAAAGTGCCCAGAGCCGGTAAAAAAAAAAGACACAAATTCTAAAAGATGAGAATATCCCTGATATCCTTGTGATAAATGTGCATATGCTGATGAGCTTTTGCATACAGAATCAATGTTTAAGGAGTTTTCTCTAGTATTTTCCCTTCTGAAGCCTCAAACCTGATAGAAATCTTGAGTAGTGACAACCTGATTATGCACTTCTGCCAGTTTGTAACTCATTAAATCACTGAATGTGGATTTTCTCTTCGCATACTGACCTCTTAGGGCACTTTTCACTGGAGTCACATTCACCCAGTCTCACTAATACACACAAACACTATAGATCGGTAGATTTGCTTAGATTTGCTTGCGTGCCTTGCCCAAAGGAACATCAAAAAGTGACAGAAGGACAACTACTCTTCTCTCTGAACCACAGTCATGCACATCTGTAAGTGACCATTACAATGCTGAGGAATACAGTGTTATTGTCTTGCGTTTCTTAAGTAGTAACTCTGGTCGGTGAGCAGACTGTTTCCTGCACATTGTTTTCTAATGACAACAAAAAATGCTTTCTCTTTTCAAAGTGGAGATTTTTTTAAAAACTGTTTTGCTGAATGTCAGTTTGATAAATCAACAGAACCCCACTGCATGCATCCTACAAATGTTTCCAGTCTGTTGTGGGTTAATGTCTGTGAGGAAATAAAAAACAAGCTATAAACATTTTGGCGCACTCTTTAGTCTCATATTTAGTTTTCATAGGGAACTCCAGCTTTTAAACAAAGAAAATAACTATCAGTTTAGGAAAAATGACAAAAAGCAACAAATGTGTCCTATGTGTAACAATATTGCATGCATTGTTAAAATACTAACATCATCCTTGCTTTGTCAGACATTTTGGCAGTAAAAACCAGAACAGACACAAATTACAGCCATTACTCCTGAACTGGACTCATTTCAACAGGATGCTCAGTCATTATGCTCACAGAAAATAAGAACCTCACCTTCTCTACACCCTGTGGTGTCACCCGCACGCTCACCCCGTCCCGGATGTAGAATCCCAGAGGCTTTTTGGAGCCGTACTTGTGCAGTCGAACTCGCCTATATGACTCAGGTAAAATGTCCACATCAATAATGGATGAGATCTGTCTGAAGTCCTGTGGTGGGCCAATCATGAGCCCTGATTTGTTCTTTGAGTGGATGGAGCCGGGGCCAGCTGGGCGCAGTCCTTTCCGGCGTCTCTGGAGAGAGTTGGTGGTGTAAACAACGGAGTCACCTTCTGTGTGAAAACATGAAGAAGGAAGGGGAGAGCTGGGATTAGATGGCAACTACATGTTTAGCTTTTTTAACAAGGCCTTGAAAATATATTTGCTCCTTAACAGCTTTCTTCTGATTCGTCTTTTGTCCCACTTAAATGTGGAAGATCATCAAACAAACTTTAACTTAGGACCAAAATTATCTGAGCAAATAAAAAAGAAATAATTTTCTAATTGCTTAATGTATTAAAGAAAGGAAGCAATCATAGCCAACCTGGCACTACTGGAAAAATCTTGTTGAATCACAAACTGTGAGAAGACACATTTTTGAAAAAGCTGAGTTCAGGTTGATAATTAGATATAATAACAAATCAATAAACTGGAACTGTGATGTCAAAAAAAAACCCTACCCTGTCCTGATGCAACAGAACCTTTTGAAATTTCACAACCTTGATCCCGACACACAGGCCCTAATCATAACCTCTTTCTCTTTCAATTCCTCACATTTAGGTCAATCTAACACACTTCTCCAATACTGCAGCATACATGGCAGGGTAGGACACAGCATGAAAGCAATTTAAAAACCAACAATAAAAAACAATGTGTAAAGACAATGACTTGTGGGGTGTTATAATAAAGCTTTAGATCTGGACACATCTGAATCCCTGGATTGGAAAACAGAAGCTTTGGCACAGATTTGGCACAGCTGACAGATTTAACCAGTCTATAATCTGTTTGTATTTGTTCAGTAGAACCAGATTATTCTTTGTCCTCTTTTCTGTGTGGATGGATGCATCTGTTTGTTGTTAGTTTCTGTTCTGAGGTTTTATAAGAAATCACTTTAATTGAAACAAAATAACAGCAGAATTTGAGTATCATATCTTTTTAGTATTCCAATATAATATCAGCTGATTTGAAAGTAATGGTTGAAGTTTAAATTCTGTCTGTGACTTCACTAACCACAGGTAAAGTACAGTGTTCTGAATCACCAGTTTACAGAAAAAGATAGTGCTAACCCCAAATTATGTCATTCTCATAATAAGTCTTCATGTACAGTAATGGAGAAAAAAACCTATGTACTTGCTGCAGTCAGGAAAAAAAAAATTAAATACACCCCATGATAAAACAGCTTGTACAAACGTCAGTAGCTCTAAGTGTAGTTTTTTCTGTATGTGTTTATCAGTCTCCTGTGTTGTCAGAGGAATCTTGGCCCACTTTTCTGAACAATGCTGTTTTAATCTGTTGAGCTGAGCAGGTCTTCGTTTCTGTACTGATTTCTTAAGGCCCCACCACAACATTTCAATCAGGTTTTTCAGCCATTCTGTTGCAGATTTGCTGCTGTTTGGGATCATTATCCTGTTTATGACCCAGTTCCATGTGAAACCATCTGTCATGCAGATGATCTCACATTCTGCTACAGAGTATGTTTGCAGCCCAGATGACAGTGAACTGCAAGGCGCCACAGGCCAGAGGCTGTAGAACCAACCCTAAATCACTACACCTCCACCTCTGTGTTTTGCTTTGAGGCATTACTTCTGTACCGTGTTTAGATTCCTCCAAAAAGGCACAGCTCTCCTCTGTGCTGAATCGCTTGGTTATCTGAGATGTAACCATATTTGTTTTTTGAAGAGCCATTTTTTGGCAACTCTTCTTATAAACCACACTTTGATCAAGATCTTTTTTCCTAAACTGTACTGTAACAATTATACAATGAAGTAATGTAACAATTAAAATGATAATTGAGGCTTGTAGAGTCTTGAGAATCCTGTTAGTTTTATAATTATCCTGACAGTTGGAACTTCAGTCTCTCCTGATCTATTTCCATAGATCAGGTGAAAATAGATCATTTGAAATATTGTTTTCTGATTGGACATCAAATTGTTAAAGAGTTGTTTCTCTATCATCCTTGCTAAAGTATTTTGTCCTTAGAATTGTTTTGTGACACCTGTCTGCTCAGGAGACCAGCTAGTTCTTCAGAGGTGGTTATACTTGCTGACGGTCAGTTAATGAAGATCATTTAATAAAAAGCACCTAGCTGTTCATTTCTATCTTTATTCTAGAAAGGTAACAAGCATGAACTATGGCTAAGCTAACACTAAATCTCACCCTTGAGATTTAGAGTTAGTGATGATTAGCATGTAGACTTGTACATGCTAATCATCCCTGTGAAAGGCAACTGTGACCTCTGGCACTTACCAAAACCAGAAGCTTTTCTATTCTCACATATCTTAGTCACAAATCAAGCACAGAAGGGTAAGAATACCAGTATAGTAATACTTCCTCAGAAAGCAAAAGTTGTCGAATGCACTGTGTTGCAGGTCCAGTGTTCAGGGAAAGATCTATATTACCCTGAAATTTAGATATTTATATTTCCCTGAATACTGGACCTGCAACACAAAATGTGAAAGTCTTGCCGAGCAGGAGGCTGTGTAGGCCAATCAGAAGCACATGATTACTGCCCTGCAATAAATCTCCAAAGTTAATGCCAGATGTGGTCTAGGTTCTACAGTATACCTGGCAATGTTATTATTGTTTACCCGATTCCATCCATCAACCCATTCATCCACTTAATCCTGGCAGGATCCTGGGGAGTTTATAGGCAGGGTAAACCCTACATCTCTGTCACTAGATCACACAACTATCAAGAGCAATTTAAAAAGAAAAATTAATCCACACCATCTTTCAGTGTGTTTACCCTATGACCATATGCCAGTAAAAATAAGAGACTATGTCAGATTCAGACTCAAAATGATACATGAAGACCACTACTTCAGGTCTTAATTATTGGCCCCTGGAAATGTCCTGAATCAGCTCAAATAGATTTAGAAGTTATTACCAGATAACCTGTTCTAGTTCCTATGGATAAGGATGCAGAGGCAGCAGCAAAAGTTATAGCCACCATAAGAAAAGTGACTCAGATATGCTTAAAACAAAAACACATCACTTAAATTTGTAGGTTAATATCTTCATGGTTGCTGGAACCATGAAAACGCTGAAAACAAGCAGTGAAATATTAGACAGCTCCACTACTGGAGAAAAATATTTGACATGCTGCATTCCTGAGACAGGAATTTTTATTTCTCAAATAAAGACCATTTCTTTTTCCAAAGGCAAAGATAATCTATAATGACACTTCCATGCCCAGTAGAGGCCCGATGGTGGTCATGTATTAAATTAGCCAATTAGTCAGACACTAAGTCATGCCATCAGTTTTACTTTCAGCTCTTTCATATGTTTGTACAAGGTTCAGATGTCAGTGTGTAATCAGCTGTTACAGGATTGTATTTATTGAGTGATGGAGCTTAATATGTAAAAGACAACCTTAATTTGTAAAATATGAAATGTTTCCCCCACAGCATGTCACAAATCAGATCAGTGGTGTTATGATCTACCAGCAGAGCAGCTAGAATGCTGTTTCTACAACACTGACAGCCTGTTAGAGTATGTTATGAATGTTATGTTCTTCTTTCAGAAGCCAACACTGGTGATATGTGCTCTTGTTTCCTAGTCCCGGTTAGAAGACTCAATGCTGCATTTAGAAGCATCTGAAGACGGTGAAAATTATTGTTATCTAAACGCTTACATATATAGAGCTACAGTTATCCAAAAGGGTTGTAATGAAAGTACAAACAATTTCTCAACATTTTTAAACAGATGCAGGACTTAATCTTAGCTAAAAGAAGTAAATAAATAAGACTCAACCTAATGACATGACTCACTTATTTATCCATCTTCAAATGGCAGTCAGTGACAGGAAATGGAAATAATGTACCAAGAATTGTTTCATTACAAGCATGAAAATTCTTCTGTCCAAATAAAATTACTTGAGTTTTCTTATAATTACTTGAGGTTTTTGTTTATTAAGATGAGGAAATTTTGGTCCATCCATGATTTGGTGTGAAGCAAGGATTTTAGTTAGTTTGAAAGATGAGGTCAGTAAATTTGATTTGAAACTGACCTTCTGAATGAGGTCAGTTTCAAATAAGGGTTAGTTCTAGAGTGATCACTCTGAGACCTGACACACTTCCTCATCTTTTATTGGGTAATCCTGAAGCAAAGTCTGTCAAGTGTGTATTCTGTTTTCACTTGTTCTTTTTGTCTTGAGCCTCCATCTTACTTTCCCTTTAATCCTTCCTCTACCAGACCTCAGAGTAAATCTGATTAAGCTGGCAGCTGAGTGTAATTTGAAACAATGCCGTCTGGTGAGCAGCAGATTAACATCATTACATCATGAATTATGACAGAGGCAGGGGCACAGCAGCAAAACGAAGTTAAATGAAACACTGCAGTGCTTTTAAAAACTGAATCCAAATGCATCTGAGATAAACAGGAGCAAAACATTTACCCTAAATCATCTCACCTTTATGACTCTTACCTTTCTTTGTTATAATAATCCGCAGCACTGGATTGGCTGAAGAAACAGCTTTGTGGAAGTTTTCATCATTGTTGATTGGGAGGAGATCTCCGTGGATGTCGGCGTATTCCAGTAGCACCTCCACACCGTGGATGTGATGGATGTTTTGGAGGAGGAGGTAGAACTCTTGGAAGCCACCAAATCCATTCCTCTTCAGACCAAAGCGACGGTACTCTGCCTCAAACTGCACACGGCAAAAAGTAACCGTCAGAAATAATTCTTACAAATTATACACAAACTATACACCTGTGTCTTAGTTCAAGTTTCAAACCCCATAGTTTATATCTTAGCAATGTACCTTGATGTCTTACAGTTAATCATTATCTTATTAACTGTAAGAATCATATTCATATAGACTGAATTAATACAACTCACTGAAACAGTCTCATGGTAATTAGTTGAACTACTGATATTTTTTTTTCACACTAAAAAGGGGGCCAGGAAGAAAAGGGGGAAAAACCTGTTTGGGAGTCAAACCCTGGACCCCTTTGTCATGGATGAATAACCTAAGTACAGCTGAAACCCAATGTTTACATACACTGAAGAAAAATACACTTTTTTTCTCACTATCTGAAGTTAAATCAGACCAAACTTCTGCTTTTTAGGATAGCTAAAATGATCAAAATTATTTATATTTGCTAAATGTCTCAATATTTTTGGTAGAACACTTTTTATAACTTTGGTTTAATTCAGAAGTTTACAAACATTTGGTCATGAAGGGATAATTGTCTCCTAAAATGTATGACAGATTTTGGGTTTCCTTTCACAAGCTTCTCATGATAGTTTGTTGGAGTTCTGGTCCATTCCTCCTCACAGAACCAGTGTAACTCAGTCAGATTAGTAGGTCAACTCAGCCTCAACAAACACCTTTTCAGATCTCCCCACTAACTCTCTGTAGGATTAATATCAGAGTTTTGTGGTGGCCACATTATAACATTGATTTTGCTGTCTTTAAGTTACTTCAAACCCAAAAATGTGCCCAAAAATTAAGATCTTTGTCCCTGTGTACATTTGCAAACTGCAATCGGTCTGTGCATTTTCAGTTAAAGGTTTATTCCTCCCTTGATGGCCATTTAGCTCATGTTGGTACCAACATGTTTCACTGTGGATAATGACTCCATCTTACCAGCTTCAGCAGCATCTACACCAGGTCTTTGGCTTTTGTTCTGGGGTTTATCTAGACATTTAAAAACAGAACCAGTCCATCTCTGGGACACAAAACCTGTCTCCTTCCTGAGCATTAAGATGGTTGGATATTCCCATCATCTCTTTTCTTGCATGATGCGGCACCTTAAAGAATTGGTGAATTGTTCTTAAGGATGAACCAAACTGGAGCAGCTGCACAATTCTTCCTGATGTCTTGGTTGATTTGTTTAGAACGTGTGTGTTCCAGCTGAGGGCTTCAAATGCAGAGGTGTGACTTCGGTTAACTCAACTGTCAGTTAAGCTATCAGAAGTTTCCAAAGCCATGACATCATCATCGGGGCTTTCCCTTGTTGTTTATAGACATAACAATCATTCTATATGTGAACTTTTGAATTTAAAGAAAGTTATTTAAAAATTCTACAAAATGTTCTTGCTAGGTTTTTTGTAATTTAGTAAACAGAAATCCTTTTGATAATTCTAAGTAAAATAAAACAAGATCAGCTTGGTCTGATCTAATTTCTCACCAGACATATTTGGTGTATGTAAACATCTGGATTCAGCTGTAAATGAGGTGCCAGCTCAACACCCAAACTAAAAGTCTTTTGACATATTTTAAGTCCTGATATATAACAAATGTGAAATTCAGGAAAATAAAAATCCAACTGACCACACTAAGTAATAACTTTCACTCAGTTTAAAACACAGAGGGAGATTAATGTTGCAACATGAATTACTAATAAACTTTATCCAGATTTTAGTTCCATGTATTTTACCTCTTCCTAAAACAATAATCACATTACTAAAACTTCTTTAAAATAATCCATGAGGCAGTACAACTTAAACTGTTCTTACGGATTTGTTCAGCCTACGTTTTCTTTATTACATGGGTGGGCGTTATAACCAATATTTATCATGAAGGATTAAAACATGTTAATCTGCTGTTCAATGTTTTGGCTATCAGGTTTATGCTCCTCTTGTTCTTTTATCTTCATAAAGTAAATTTTATGGAGCAAGAACACTTTACCTGACCAGAGGGCTGAAACCAAAAATTATTTTAGTAATTGAATATTAATTGGATACAAAAATTATCACATTTTTCTATCCAAGTTCTACAGACTTTTTATTTAATCACTTTCATTTAATCACTTAAGCTTATTTTATACGACATCAGAAACACATACATAAATAATTTAATTCTTTTTTTTTTTTCAAATCAGAAATTAAATATTTCATTGCCTGAAATGCAATAACAGTATTCCATCAGTGATCATTTATTGCAAAGGACACAAATGACCAAGATGACCATGCAGGCAATTTAGGACCATCGCCATGGGGACCCTTTATGATGCATGGAAAGAATAAAAAACAATATCCTTGATGTAAGTTACATATTACTTCAATATAAATCAAATTAAGCTGCTTCTGAATTGAATTTTAAATTAAATGTGTTTGGAAGTTGATTTGACTTTTTTGGCTACTGGTATGTTGACTATTGATCAAAACATTGCACTGTCTTGACTGGCTGATAATTAAAGATACGTTCTTCTTTGCACTATGCGGACATCATTTTTCTCTTTCTCAGTCTATGTATGACATATCCTGGTAATTCACAGACAAAGATCCAAAGAACTTCCCCTGAAGGAGCTCAGGATCTTCTGACAGTCTGTGTGGACCCGGGCAGCAGAGATTCAAATCAGCTTTGTGAGGATCCATGTGGGTAATTTATGATTATGGTTCTTCTCCTTGGTTAGAAATTCACTATGCTGCCGTTGGAATGATATTAACTCAAGGCTGAAGCTCCAGCACTTAAAACTATCAGGTTACACTGAGAAGTTTATGCTGCCATATTTATTTTTGTTATGGATGGAAGCAGTTTGAGGCTGCAGACGTTTCCATCCATCCGCCAAGTAAATAACTGAAAGGACAACAGAAGAAGATTCATTTAATTGATTCTAACATCTACTGTGCCTGAAAAGAAGCAAAATTTTATTCAAAAGGAACACTGCAGAGGGTTGAATTATGTTGTGACAAAGTATAAAAACATAACCTGATTTTATTTTACAGTTGAAAACAATCTGAAATGCTTGAATCCTTTTGTCCAAGACAACTTGAACTTTCAATATTTAGCAGATATTCAGTGTTACTCTACATGGTTTTCACATCATCGTTACCAGATTCAGAAATAAAAATGCAAGCTGGACCAAGTTAAATGATAGCTACTGCTGATTTGGTGTTTGACAAACTTAGTGATTATAATGATAAACAGCTGATAAACTACAGGTTTATTACTTTACTACAGCATATCCATGGAACTAAAAATGGGCAAAATAGGCATAATGTTTTAGGGATAGGCCCAGATATTACCTGCTCAAGACAAAACAAAACAAAATCTCAGATATCACAATACTTATACGTAGACTGAGAAAAACAAAAATCTGCTTGTGAAACAGAACAGCCTCTGTAAGGACCTGAAGTTAAGAGTCTTCCCTAAAGTTTGGACCAATTTTATCCCATTTAGTTGCATTTGAGAGCAGACTGCAAAGAGCCTTGTTGTTCTTCACAGACCACCATTTTACAACAACCTGCTCAGCCTTGCTCTGCTTCTTCCACAGGATGAAATGGGAGGAGGGTTACTCAGCCTACTACCGTATTTGGTTAATGTCAGACCTTAGTCACTTTAACCTGTTTTCCTGTTTTCTGGAATGAAAACCTGTCCAAGTATGCTGGGCCAAACCCACGGCTTATGATTCCAGCCAAAATAACAAAACATAAAATCTATATTTTCAACCAAGTACTTAAGTAGAACAAGCAGTACCAGGCAGTGTCTGGACCAGAGCAAAGAGTGCCTTATGTAACTAGTTAAATCAAAGTCTTTTTTAACACTTCTGCTATCAGTGAGCTCTGGCTCTTAAACTGTCACAAATACTATTTTTGTTTTATCTAAGAAACATTGTTAAATTGTTTTTATGATAACAACAAAGCACATTTGTTAGTGTGGTTTGAATATTATCATTGAATGACTCGGCCTTATCCGAAATCTTCTGGAAGACAACGCTACTTTCCAAAAGGTGTCCAAATCCAACACCTGGAGTTCAGGTAACTCAGGTCTCCTACTGTTCAGACTGAAGCCACACAGCTTCAGGTAAATATGGCTCATTTTCATTCAGACCAATGTGGTGCCTGTTGATATGTTGTTAAGAAAAACATACAAGGTCATGTCATATCCTCATCTCGGCTTATTGAATTTCATTTAAACAGTAGTGATCATAGAGTGTGTAAACTCTAAAATTAAAGGAATTCTATCGTAATTATCAGGATAAATATAGTTGTTCTGTTATGTGGTTAATTTTGAGACCTAAAACAGGAATAGTTTAGTTTGCTTCTGTGGTACACAGTGAGACACAACATGTAATAATCTGAGTCATTAGTACACCTTTAATTAGAGTCAGAAGAAGCGAAAGCTTCAACTAAAAACCAGAAATATTTCCTATCTCAACCCGCCCTAATACAGCTTAAAGGTTACGGTACATTTCAGCTACTTGCCAGTTTCACAGGAGCAAAGAACTAAACATTGTGTTGTTTTAGGTCAGGTTTATACTTTGAGGGAAACTGGAGTGACGGTAACAATTGTGTGCTTCAAGCGGCGACAATGGGGTAAGTGCAGCTTTAAAAAGACAGGCTCCCCGGTCGGCCTGGTGTCTGAAAGCGCCATCTATCTGCTACTCTGTCGTGACATTTGACATGTTTACCTCGGGAAACTGCAATGTCCGAGAATTTCTGCCAGTCCGTGTAACAAAAATCAGCCGGTTTCACCCTCACGCTCCAGGGAGACATCATGAATCTCACCTGAGCTACAGCACCGGGTTCTGTCGCTGCGCGAGCCACAACACGAACGGCACCATCTATTTCATTACAGTAAAAAATATATAAAACGATGACACACAGCACTCACTTTGCTCTTGACCTCCACCGTGTTATCAATGTGTCTTATGGGCGTCCGGTGCTGCTGCTGTGACTGTCTTGACATTCTGCTCCTCGGTTCTCCGCTCGGCTGAGGCACTGCAGATAAAAACATCCACTAGAGCTGGGATATGTGTTTCCTCCTGTGCGACTGCGAATAGAAGAAAGCGGAATGCTAAGCATAGAGTTGACTCCGTGAATAAAGCAGTCCCTTCACCTGAGGTAGTGTTCCGTGTTCCTGTTAGTCTAGGTTCAAATCCCAAGCACAAATCAGCCGTGATTAGCTGCTGCGTCGCATTTCGTCCTGAGTCAGCACGCGCCAGTGTTATTCCCCCACAATACACACACACACTCGCTCACGCGTACGTGCATGCGCATGCAAAAAAGAAAGAGAGCAGCCATCCTGACAGGTGGAGTCTAGTAGATCCGGTATGGGACGTGAGGTGCCAGTTGCCCCACACCCCCAACCCCCACACAGGGCCAGACAGAAGGACGCAGCAAAAGGGGGCGGGACATGGCGTCAGGGTAATAACACAACACCAGCCAGCCCTACTGTCCCACTGATATCCACTACTGTCAGCTGCAGTACTGACTGCATTTGTGCACACGTCATAGCTAATCTTAGCCTAAATTTCTTGGCTTCCAGATTACTAAACACTCCCCCCACCACCACCCCCAAACCCCTCTACCCCACTACTCCCAACCCCTCTACCCCACTATCATAGTGAATACAAGGCGGAGTTACAAGTATGTTAGATGATAGTTCAGCTGCACAGTTGTCATTCTCTTTGTTATCCAGTGACGTTTGCTCATCCACCTCAGGCATGACAAGAATTAAAACCATCTGGAGCCTGTTGCTGAACATACCTGAAAAACCTGAGTTTCCACCCTGTTTCACAAGGGTCATGTCTGAGGGCAAAGCTGTTTGGGCCGATCCTAGCAACAAGAAAGACAAAATAATACAGACTTAGAAAAAGAGTTCAACCTTTTTTTTTTTAAACTGAACTCATTTTATTGAGCCATAAGGAGGAAGAAGGGTAAAGAGAATTTGAGTGATGTTATAGTCATCTGTTGGCATTTCAGCGCATGGTTGGAAGAACAGAAAACATCCAGTGACACTATCCGGGGAGAGACAGTTCTGTGGATAAGAATGCCTTGTTGATGTCAGAGATCAGAGAAAGAATGGACAGACTGGCTGGAGATGACAGAAAGCAACAGAGGGATGCAGAATAACACCTCTGAGCATATTTGGAAGTCATTTTGCATTGGTATTTTGTTGGTTTGATTCCAACTTCCTGCTTCAAATTGTTTAACGTTGTTGCTGTATGATTGGGTTCTATGACCGTAGCTCTAGTGTAAAGTTGCTTTGTGTGGTCAGTATGACCAAGTTTATTCCATTTGCCTTAAATCAGATGGGTCACATCAGAAGACCTGTCAGCTATGAATAAAGACATGGAGCTGTCTGTCCAAGAGGCTCCCCAAAATTGGACTATAGCAATGCCGTCTGATATAATGAGTTGCTTTCACCTGCAACATTCAGATGGTAAGGTCAGAATTTGGCATAAAGAGCATAAAAGCATGGCTGCTGGTGGTGTGATAACTGTGAGGATATTTTCTGCTGCTGACCATGTCCTTGTCTTTATGATTTTAGTGTACCTATCTTCTAATGGCAACTTCAGAAATAATAATAAACATCACAAACCTATGATAATGTAACAGTGGCTTCTTGAACAGGACAGTGAAAACTTGGCAGCTAATGTCTGCCAGATTTGAACAGTCAAAATTGGATTGAACAGATTTGACTGTTCAATCCAACTGAATAGTCAAATCTTCTAATTCCTGACTCCAAACAGACAGTATTCCCAACTATATATTGAGTTTGCAAGACAAACAATGTCAACAACCAAAACATTTCATATTATCTACAATCACACTTGTTTTTTTGTTTTGTTTTGTTTTTTTTACCCTGGATGAACTTTGGGAACATGGTGGAGCAGTAGAGTAGCATTATGTATGTGCAGCTGAAAAATCTGCACCAACTTTGTGACACAGTCACGTCAACATGGACCAAAATCTTTAAGGAATGTTTCCAACACCTCGTTGGTTCTATGCATTGAAGAATTAAGGTGCTTCTGAAGCCAAAAGGGGATCCAACCAGGTATTGGCATAGAAAACTGAATAACAGAGCAGTTTGACAGAATTTTACATAAACAAAATCCCCTACAAAACTTAAGAATTGTGGTCTGCTGTTAAACCATAAAACCATTGCTTTTTAAGGTTTGTTTTCAAGTATTTGCACTCTGATTTTATTGTATGTTTCTGTAGCTTTCAGCAAAACAAAGTTGAGTTATATTTTAGTTTTTTTTACTTAAGAAATATTAACTTAATTGTCATAAAGACAGGAGTAACAACTGGTTCACAGTGACGTTTGCAAATGGTTGCATACGATATCACGAAGTGTGTGTGTGTGTGTGTGTAAGCTGTTTGACCCCCTCTTTTTCTCTTTTTCCTCAGCTTGCTTTCTCCTCCAGGCTCTTAGTCCTAATCATCTCAGTACCAGTCGGCACCAGGGCCCGGGTTCGTGTGTACCTTGAAAGGAGCTCAACAGGCTTAAGACACAGGTTTTACTTCATTCAAGGCAGAAAAACTGAAAAGTGTATCATAAATTACAAATTGCTTAGTTGTAGTTTGTGATACATTAAATACCTTTCATTTATTTAATAAATGCTTTGCCAAAAAGTATTTCACAGAGTTATGCAAGTTAATGACTCAATCCAGTCTGGGTTTACTTAGATAGAAACTTTTAAAGCCACTTTGAATAACTAATTGTACTGTACTGTTTGATAGGATCAACTGGAACATATTTTTTGTAAATGCCTCAAGATGGCATTTTTTGTGAATTGGCACTACGTCAATAAACAGAATTGAACTGAATAACAAATGTTTAAAAGACATTTTGTGAACTGTTTCATTTTGCTGCTGAAGATTTTCTAAAATATTTCTCAGAAGAATTTAATAAGATTGTGCTTCAGTATATGTATATTTTCAGTTTTCGCCATGAACTATCCTGGGCGATCAATCATTTGCAGTCCATCTACTTTGTTTTTGCCCACTTTGACATTTTTATCTTCAGGTCAGCTGGTAATGACCTGCACAATAAGTTCACTTCCATCTGTGTAAACCATCCTGTGTTGTTTTCTGATCTTATCTTCAGTTCTTATGAGAATTGAATAAAAAAACTGAAATTCAGAACTTTATCTGAAGTGCGCTTTATTTAATAAATGATAAAGGTTAGATCCTGTAAAACATATTCTGCTGTTTAGTCTGTTTAATAAATAGTTTGCCCACTCATCTTCCCAAGTGTTTTTTTTTTCATTTCTTTTTACAATAAGTAGAAATTGAAATCTGTGAGTGGTGATTCTTTTTAAAACCTAAAATGGGCTATTACAGCTGTCCAGTCTAGATTTTAATTTCTGATTTGTTTAGAGAGTATTTTCCTTGCATTGTAAAATAAAAAATATATCACACAGTAAGCTAAGAATGAGCAAGAGGTGACTGGGACTTCCTAGGAAAAGTAGTTGTCATGCAATCCAAAAAGTTGTGGGTTTGATTCCAGCTGCTCGCAAATGTCAATGTACCCCTGTGTTTGTGAGTGTGATGTAAAAAATATGGCTCTAGTGGAAAGTACTTTGAATCACAAGTTTAGCTAGAAAAGTGTTATGTAAATCCAGTCCATTACTTATCTGCTTTCTACTCTGCCAGTTCTCACTGACTTCCTGTGTTTTATGTTGAGAGAAAATAATCCTCCAGAACAAGAAGCTATTCTGAACAGCAAATACATTTTAAATATGCTGGTTGATTGAAGAGTGCTTAACTTACTTGACCATTCAGTTTTTGCCAATTGCTGGATTCTATTTGAAAGTTGAAAACAACTATGCAGGAACTAAAAAGGAATCCTACAAAAGCAGGAATTTAAAAGCCAAGTATAGTTCCTCTAAAACAAAACACAAAACACAGATAGGGAACCAAGTCTCTCAAAAATAAGAACTTCAAAATGGTTCTTGTGATCTAATTGCTGTTTTCAAAATGGTCGCATAGCATGAACAGGACAGACGAGTATCATCTGAATGATGGAGGTGTGGGTGGGGCCAGTGTAATATTTGTATAAGTCTCCACTAACTGAAAGAGGAAATGGTATCATGGCCAAAACCAGCTTAGTACAAACCTTATGATTTTGATTTTGTGCCAATAATTCTGTCTTGTTGTCATTTCCCCTTTAATTTCCTTTAAATTTCATTACATAAATTGCTGAAGAATGTTCATCAAAAAGTCTCCAAATGACTGAAAGATTAAAAAGGAATGTAGTTTTTAAGCCTTTCTGTGAGGTGTGTGACATCAGGTACATCCGATGTGGATCTACTATGTATGGTATGTCCCAGCTACTGCGCAGGTCATACCCATCTGAGTGGGTGTGAAGCTGTGGAAGGACTGGTTTTTATCTCTGACACAACTTCACGTGAATCTGGTCGGCTTTCTGTTGCACTTTACCTATTTGTATTTAGAAGATCAAGAGGGAACAAAAGCCTGTAAAAACCAACTTAAAGGGATCATTTGAATTTTTAATGAAGGGAATCTATTTACAGGTAGTTAATAGTTAGAATCCTGCCTGTATGATATAAACACATTAAGCCACACAGCTTGGCTAAGAGGTTTAATCTGGAAGGTCAAAAACAGATTTTTTAAATTCTATGAAGGAATTATCCCAGCAGAATGCATCTTTGTGCAGTGTGCATAAAAACCCAGATACATTAAAGTTACTCCTGTTGAAACTGAAGATTAGGAAATATTAGGAAAAATGACAGGTCTGCCTCCACAATTCTCTGAATACAGAGTACATCATACGAAATGCTTCAGAATGGGTGTTTACATTTACATCCATACTCACATAGCATGTCTCAGTTTTTTTTTAAAACAGCGTCTGTCAAAGAGCTGCATTTCCTCACAGACAGACCTCAGTCTGTAAGGGTTAGTGAAAATACGTCAAGGGTCATCTCCCTCAGCACTGGCTCCCCCCAGGGCTGTGTACTGAGCCCACTGCTCTACACCCTGATGACCCTTTTACTGCCAAGCCAGGTTCAGTACAAATCACGTCATTAAGTATGTGGACGATACGACAGTGATGGGTCTCATCAGGGACAACATCCAG
>CAEGAE010089115.1:0-56479 GCA_903067095.1 Girardinus metallicus | reverse complement strand
TTTGGAACAGAGCATTTTGAGTTTTTTATTTTTGAATAAAATACTGTTCTCACTGGGAGCTTTGTTCAGTAAAATTAAATTTATACTGTAATAGTTCATGGCTTGAAAATTATACTGACCATCATTTGTTTTCACCATTTATAAAAATCTGAGAAAATATCACTTGCATAATAATTTGGAACCCGGTGTAGTTGAGAGTAAAATCATTTAATATATATATATATATACAATTTAAAAGTGTGACTTTCCTGTTTGGAAAAGGTAAACAAGATAAAACTTAGTATAAATGTAAATATCCTTTATGGAAGGGTGTAAATTTTGACTAAGTTTTATTTTATATCATAACTGTTTTTATCTTTAGTTTGTGTCACAATAACAGATTTTGTTTCACAATAATTTGTCACAGAAAGTTTTGCGATTAACAATAATATTGTTATTTTTAGACGGTTTTCAACTCGTATAATACTAAAAATGGCTTTTTAATGTGGGTGTACCATCTTAAAGTTAACAAACTTTTAATTCCTTAAGAACATCTAACGCTGAAACTGGAAAACATTTCAAATATGCAAAACTAAAAAAAAAACGAAGATTGAAGTCTTGGGGAAGTTGCACTAGTTTGTTTCGATGCTTTACTATCTAATAGCTGATTGAATCTTCAAAAAGAAGAAAGAACGTAACATTGCAGGAATTGGAAATTTAACAGACCCCGCACATCCTGGACACAAAGCATTTCGAATTTGTTCTACTTTTAACTGTAGTTTTTCCAAATTCATTTTATTTAGTATTTGTCTTGTTTTCATCTGGGGTTAAAGGTCAAGATCATCATTGCTTGCAACAGGAACAAAATGGTGTATTAATTTTGTCCAGGTTTTTGGTAAAACTGAATGAACTGATTATTTGAGGAGCAGAAAAATATCCTCCAGCCTGACACAGTTTTGTGCCTTGATACAAATTCTCTTGCATTTGTATCAAAATCATTGCTCACCTTCTAGAAAACACTGTGAAATTCTCAGCTTTTTACACGGCTCTGTTCTGTTTTTCCATCCCTTTGACCTTAAAACTCTCGGCACATTTTTGAAACACGCAGTTGAGAAGAAGCTTAAGCCAGACGAGGCGAAAGTCTCCCGGGATGCCGCGACGCATCGAGAAATGGAGCAAACATCCAGACGGTAAAACATAAATAGGAGCGAGATGCAGACAAGGGCACGGTTGCATCAGAAGTTAAATCTGTTAACTGTCAGCAGAAGAGCTGCAGGAAGTTCTGCGCCGGAGCGGCTGATGGGAGTGGATCAGTACGGGTCGCGGCGACAGATTGAGAATGGCAGTAATGATGGTAGCGCTTTCTTTTCTTGTTGCTCACCTGCTTTTATGACGGATTTTGTGGGCACTAGGCGGCTGAAAGCATTAGCAGCGCTTTTCACTTACTTGGTTTGAAGTCTCCGGAGTGTCCTGAACATGAAAGTGCCGTGCATGCAAATGGGGAAATGAAAATGAACCTTTCCTTACTTTGTTCTTTCCTCCGCTCCCTAAAGTCTTTAGCTATTCCTCCTTATCCTTTATTCATCTGCCTCTGTATGTGCAGAGACACTTTGTGAGCTTTGCTGCCTGACATTGGACAGAAGGACGACGTTTTGCACCATAATGTCAGCGTAAGCCTGAGTGTGGGCTGCTCTGATCAGTATTATTGAAGTTCAAATATCTTTTTGGTTTTTTGCCGTTCTGATCTCGGTTCTCCTTGTTCTGATTTCTGAACAACATGCTTTCAGTTCACTTTAAAGAGTAGCTAAACCCCAAGTTAACTTTTTTTTTTTTAAAGATAAAATGTATAAATTGGACTTTAGGGGTGTTACTGTCTCCATGTTACTGTGCAAATTTTGACATTTCTGTCAAAAAATAGTTTAATTCTGCAACATTTGGCCTAAACAGTCTCAGTGCTGCCCTCTTTGGGTTGAAGTGTGGCTACTGCAGTTAAAATTTCCTATTGGTTACAATGACACAACTCTGCATCCTGGTATAAAACCAAAAAACAGACACAATAACACAGACATCAACAGATCAGAGGAATAGTTCAAACTCATTTAAAACAGTGGCACTACCATGACATCTAACAATAAGAAGAAAAACAAAAAAGTAAATTAATGTGTAAGGTAAAAACATCTTGAATTGCAATATGGTTGTAGGAGAATAGCATTTATTTCTGTCTAAATGATGATGAACTGCTTAAAACGGTAATTATTACTTATTTCTAACTAATATTCTTCCTCATAAATTAGTAAACCAAGTGTAGGTGAATAAATTAAGCTCGGCAGATGTTCTGTGTTTTTGTTTATAGACGAACCCTTGAGGTTTTCCTGTGTTTGTTTTGAGGAACTTGTGCCGTCTGGTTGCTTTTCCTGCTTTTTTTTTTTTTTTTTTGAAACCCGAGTTTTTATTGGTCGTTTTCCATTTTTATCAAACGCAGAACAATTGTCAACATGAGGCAATACTTCATTTCTAACAAAGATAGACATAGTTACGGGTATGAAGCAACTTTCAGATTTAATTTCCAATTTTTGAAGCAGCATAAATAATTTCAAAGAGTAAGAGAACTACTTCACTGATTGTTCTCAGGAAATATAATCCATTTCCACCATTTTTTTTTGTGTGTGTGTGAATGTTTCCGTTTTGTGGGTTTCCTCCATCAGATCCAACCAGTCCCGTAGCATCAGTGGATCAGGTTGAAGCCATTTTCGAGGGGCCAATTTTTTTTGTTTGTATGACTGAAGATATTTAATAAGTATTTGTCACTCATCTTCAGTGCCTCAGGAACGGCTCCGAGCAATAATAACATGGCAGGTTGTTGGAGTTTAAGAGCCAAAATGGACTTTTCCAAATCATCCTTGATTTTTGTGCAGGACCAAAAAATGTGGGTATGATTTGCCTATGTGTCCTTGCGCACTGTGGTCCGTGTGCACCCCCTAGTGGCGCACGAGGTACTGCATGTAAACATACTTTTGTTTGCTGTGATTTGAGTTCAAAGTGCAACGCTGCAGTTAGCTTACCAAACAAAATAACAACAGGTAAATGGCTTAAGACGGGGCCATTAAAAAGATAAACTGAAGACGGTGGTAAGTTTCTCAGAGTGAGTGGCAAAAGTTTTGTTTTTTAACATTATTACAATACATGGCATGCTGCAGACATGCAGATCTCTGTGGCTGTGCTGAATGTGATGTAATGTTGACGAGGTGGTGAGCAGCGCTGCGCTCCACGCTGACTAACTGCATTTTAACACCTAAAATAAATTTATTTATGTTGCGCTATCTGGCTGAAAAAAAAAAGAAGTTTTTGCCAAAGCAACTCAAGTCTGTTTTCTTTTATTATCCTTCTAAATTACAAATAGCCCTAAAACATTATTAGTAAAGAACTTTTTTGCTTTCCATGTGTTGTCCGTCATTGTAAAACTTAGAATCCATACTCTCAGGATCTGTAAATGACTCAAAATGCCTCTAGTAGACTTGCTTTAGGGTCAGGGTGAAGGGTGAAGGGTTAGGGTTGAGAGGTGAACAGCGTTGCGCCCCACGCTGACTAACTGCATTTTAACACCTCGTTTCAGGTTGTATATTAAGATACTGTGTTATTGCGGGGGAAATTTCTGGTCCGAGTGTGTTCGTTAAAAGGGGTAAATGATTCTCGGCTTGGAAAAGTTTGAGAATCGCTGATCTAAAAAAAAAAAAAAAGATTTTTCCCGCTTTAAAACTCAGTCATGAATTCAGAAATCCACTGCTTGGTGAAACAACCAGAACAAAGGTCCAGCCATGCTCAGTCTTTCCCAGAGGTCAGCAGCGGCTCATAAAGCCTCCGTAACCTTTAGGACTCCTCAAAACCCACTACTGTGTACAAGAAGCAAATCCTCCTTTACTCCTAATTAACTCTCTGCTCTCTCTGCTCCCCTTTTTTCTTCCCACCATGCCCTTTTCCATGCTCGTCTAAATGGTCTGTCTTTCTTTTTTCTTTTTCTCGTCTTCATGTCTAACAGCCGATTCTCTGTCTTTCAGCAGAAAGCTGAAGCGGCTGCTCCTTCCACCTCGCCGTCCTCCCAGGCTGACAAGACCAGATCAGAGGTTTGGGTTTCTTCTTTATCCTGCAAAAAAGTTTATCTCGCCTTGCTGTGTTGCAGCGTTAGACTAAGAGGAGATTTAGAGTTCAGCTCTTGTCCCTCTTAGCCCTACTACTAAAATATTGTTTTATAAGAATTGCGTTTAGACCATAAGTGGTTTCATGTATCAATGGTGCTGATAGTTCCTTTCACAAATTCCTGATTCCATTCTTACTTTTTTAAGTCTGCTGATACTTTTATTTAGTCATATTCACATGGTCAGTTTTCCTGAGTTCTTCTGGCTAAATAGACAGAAACTGATTGAAAACGTCAGCGTTGAGGTGTTAGTTATTTGTTAGTATTTGTGAAGGAGTGAACGCCGCTGCAGTTTTCTGTTTCATTAGAGGCGATCAGATAGGAGTATAATGGCCTTCTAATGCTGCACCAACAAATTGGGTAATGCTAGCATCATTAGCTCCCAGCTAATGGAGTCAGAGACCTGGAGCAGGGCAGAGAGGTTTGGAGATAATATGTTCAAACTCTCTAATAGATGTTTACAAAATCCTGACGATGCCAGTCAGTCAAGATCATTAATCAGTCAACACAAAATGACGTTTTTAAATGATAATTTGCTTTATTTGGTGTAAAACTCCTTCCAGATTTGTAGAAATCATTTTAATTCAATTCAAATTACTTTTTTTTTTTTAATCAAGGCCAGGATGGTTTAGATACAAAAAGCATCATTGAAGAACTGAATTTTGTAATATTTAGGATTATCTGTAATAGTTATAGATATAATATTTATGATTTATTTTTGTTTGTTTTATTTTTATCAAAGCAGATTTCTCTTGTAAATTAAATCTTGCACCTCAATTGGACAATCTGTGTAAGTAAATGTCAAAATTAAATTAAATCCAATATATGTTTAATCTGAAGCATTAAATTGAGACAAAAAGAAAAAACAGAAAAAATTTGCAAAGAGGCAAATACATTTTAAATTTCATCACATTAGATTTACATAAATCGCTTTTATTAAAAAGGTTTAGGTACAAAAAGCATAATTCAAGGTTATTCTTGGAAATCTGCTGTTACCACCGAGTGTTGTACTCCAAATACAATTTTGTTGCCTTTTTTTGACAATGACAATAAATTCTTCTTATTATTATTATTTATAAGTATAATTTCTTCATTTTTGTTTCATATTTTGTTTTATCTTAACATTTCTCTTTTGTAAATCAGATCTTTGATCTCAATGAAACAAAGATCAAATTAAAATGAAATTAAATATGAAAATTTAAAAGCAGAATCAGTCTTTCAGAGGAGCAAATACTTTTTTTTTATAGCACATTAGCTGCTTAATTGCTATAATTTTTCTTGCTTGTTTATATCTGAGAAAAATAGTCAAGAGTTTAAAAATTTAAGCAATAAAGTCGTCAGAGACTTTCTCATTGTGAGCGTTTTCCTTATTTTCTGGTTTGAATTCTATTATTTCATCCTTTTATCCCTCCAAGATGAAAAATTACAGCAGCTGCTACAGTCAATCAGATTCCCTTGTCTGGTTTGATTCCCGTCCTCTTAAATATTGATCCATGCATACCTCTGTTCATCGAGATCCCAGAAGAAATATCAGCCTCTCCACATAAATAAATACCAACAACTAAGCAGCAAGTGGAGAGCAGAGGCATGTGAGAGTTATTGTCGCTATAATGACAAGATTATAGGCTACGCTCGCTAAACTGCAGCCTTTGTGGCAGTCATTACCTAAACCCTGCTGGCAATCAACACAGCACATTAACCTGAAAAAGTGCGTCAGCTTTGTCCTGCTGGATGATGTCTGCGTGTTAAATCTGCACACTGAGTGCACTAATATCACATTAGGGATACACATCTAGTTCTAGATGTGACATACAGCAAACCTTCGTGATGGGGACTGTAGCTTCACCCTATGCGGTGTTATAATGGACATTAGATGGGCTGGTGAGGGAGAAAAGTGCCTTCATTTTGCTTTCCTGTCAAACATCTCGCTTTAATTATGATTTGAGTGGAATTGATGGTGTTATTTTTTACACCAAATAGTGATCATAGGATGTGGTTTTCTAGAAAAGTCATTTTATTTCGCTTGTTGAAGTGTAATTAAAGAAATAATCTGAACTCTTAAGCCCATTATGTACAGTATTAATATCTCTTGAACTTTTTTTTTTTTTTTACATTTTGTCATGTTATAGCTATGCTATTCAAGGTCTTTTTGTAAAATGTAAATACAACGCATCCTTTAAAAGGTTATTTTACTCTCCATAATGCAGCAGCAACTCTGGACAAAAGTGTTATTTTTAGAGGAATGAAAACATTAATCTCCCTTTTTTTATATATATATATATATATATATATATATATATATATATATTTTAATGTAGCAAATCCTGTTGATTTTATTGCCTAAAGTGTTATAATTGGACATTTTTAAATAAATTAATATGTTGCGTTACTAATGTTATATTAAGTGTGTGTAACTGTTTTAACAGTGACTGCATTAAAAGTGCTTTTATGATTTGGACCAAAGTTAAAAGTAGCCGTTGCCGCGGCAACGGCTAATGGGGATCCAGATAAACAACCAACCAAACAACCAACCACCAACTTTAATTGAATGTTTTGTGTGATATATAAACATAGAGTGTAATTTTAGAGTGAATTTAACATTGCAGCCTAAGAATAACAATATAAAAACATTAACTGATAATCTGAGAAGTGCGGCATGCATTTTTATTCACCGCCACTTAGGCTCCGCCCACGCAGGAATGTGTTTTTTTTTTTTTTTTTTTTTTTTTCTAAAACAGAAACGTTTGCAACCTTTTGTGTCCCGTTTCCACACGTTTTGTTTTTAGGGGAAACAAAATGGGTCCCAGACAGAAAATTTTTTTTTGTACAAATGCTGACACTTTAGCTTGACCTTTGACCCCAACCATGTCATATACATCAACAATGGCAGATTTCATGTTCTTGTTTGCAGAACTGCACTTAACGTTCCACAGCAGCTGCTCACCTTTCTTGTGCATTTATTAATTACTGCTAACCTCTCGTGGAGGCTTTATGTCCCGTACTCCTTGTTTAGCGCCACCTACAGGCCTGGAGGTGTAAAAATAGCGTTTTGGGCCGTTCAAAGAGCAGTAAGGGTTGTACTTCCTGCAATAAAACTGAAAATTCAAGGCTGAAAACATTAAATTTTAATATTTACAAACTACATTTTTTTTTTTTAGATTTGGGATCTTAAATCTCAATTTATGTTTTCCCATCTCAACTTTGGACTCCTTTTCTAATTTTTTGGGGAGTAATATTTTCTTTGTCGTCTGCAGAAGGAGCGTGACAAGAAGAAAGAGGAGAAGAAGAAAGAAAAGGATGCTGACAAAGTGGAAAGACACGGCAACTCTAAGGTACAAATAACATAAAATTTCAGCAATAAAACTGAACAATTGGGACAAAAATTCAGTCGATATAATCCGAAAGTGTGTTGGTTTAACCAGGCATTACCGTTTACACTTTTACAGCAGCAACCGGCCAGCTGACAAAAACAAAGATGAAGTTGGAGTTGGAAACACCAGTTTTAATCAAAATTCAGATTTAAATGCTTAAAACATACTTTTTTTGTGGTTATTATGCTGCATGGCGGCAGCTACGTTTTAGCTTCAGGGGATATAACTCAGCTGAATGATGTCACGTGATTTCTATAAACATTTTCCATCAAATCACGAATATGAAAGAACCTGACTCGGATATTAAACCTTCATAAATCTGTAAGAGAAAAATAACAAAGGCTGTGGCTGTGCTCCCTCTGTCAACATTACAGAAAAAAAAAGATGATTTATTTGTTTGTGTCCTGCAGTGACACCACTGACTCACAAACACGATGGCTATTATGTGAAGAGGCAAATACAAACATCGCAATTTTACAAATTCCCCAATCTCAACAGTCACTGTGTAGAAATAAACATTTCCTGATGCTCTCGCCTGCTGATAACGCAACGTTCCAACCAATGTCCACTAAGTCTAGTTAGCCTAAGTAGCATCCAGGAGATGTTAATCAGATTCACTTGATTAATTAATAATCAGTAAGTGTGACCACCAATAGAAAAGCAAGTCTTGGGTCATAAAAGTGTGTTTTAACACAATGACAAAGTGGAAAGACATCAACAATAAATAAGAAGCAGAGTTCCTCCTCTGTTAGCATGTTAGCATATATTGAAGTTTAGTGGCAGCAGTCAGAAAAGCACTGAATAGTTATGAGTTGTATGGAAGCGCTGAAGAGAAAAGCTACTTTTTTCTAAAAAGAGTGGCAGCATAAGTTAATCACAAGAGTTGTGGACCATCCATATTGCTGGAGAAG
This sequence comes from Girardinus metallicus, assembly GCA_903067095.1. Lineage (NCBI taxonomy): Eukaryota > Metazoa > Chordata > Actinopteri > Cyprinodontiformes > Poeciliidae > Girardinus > Girardinus metallicus. Next base: position 48,026 of record CAEGAE010089115.1, on the reverse strand, counting down.
ATGGCGCCTATTAGCCGCTACAGCTAGTGATGCGCAAAACGACGCTATTCCAAAGTCGAATGAACAGGAATCTGTCAGAAAAAAGTTAATTTCTTATCAGATTTCTGCACAATGTGACTTATTTTAAGCTGAGAAAATTCATACCTGTGTTCTCTCTAGATATAAATCTGTAGATAGTTGGGTTTCTGTCAAGATACAAGAAAGGATTAAATGAATTTCTCTTTTATACTGGACAACTAATTGAATTTTACAAAATTGCCACTGTAGGAGACATTTGTGTGTGTTTTTTTTTTATATATATATCTTATATAGTAACTGTTATGAATATTTTGATGCCCTACGAAGAAACGAGGCAACTAGTCCGGTTTTTGTCATTTATTGAAGTTGGAAAAGTTACAGCGGATGCAGTGCGCCACAACAAAGAGAAAATAACACACAAAAAAATGGAAAAACAACTCAAAACCACTTGTATAATAATTTTTTTTTTCACTCAGTGTCAGCCTTACTCCACACACACACACACACACACATGTTGCCACGGCAACCGACTGACAACAGCTCCGCTGCAGAAATTGCATTCAAGTCTTATAAGGAGAATCAACAAAGGAAGAATCAAAGAACAGGACATAAAAACCACAACACATAACATTCAGTCTGTTACAGTTTCAGGTTTTCAGGCTTGATTTTATAATTCGTAATTATTAATAGGTGATCGTCTGAACACTAGCGGTTGGTGATTAGATAATTTATACAACTTCTCTACTGATGATCTGCCGGAGAGTCGGTGTGTGAGTTGTACGCCTGACATGTTAGCATGAGTATCTTAATTTAGCTCTGTCAACATATTTAACACAAATCCATGTCAGGATTTTTTTACCATAACGTTTCTAAACTTAGTGCTAATTGTGAAATCTGGCCTCCAAGCCACACAAAGATGAGTACGCTCTCAGTTGGCAGAGATTTAGCTTCATACATATTGCAGCAGTAAACTAGAATGAAGCGAAAAGAGCTGCTGTCTGTGATGCATTATGAATTGATGATGTGTGACAAGAGGAAGGCCAACCTGATTCCTCATGGGGAAGTCCTCATCAACATTCATGTTGCTCACAGATGCTTTTTTGCATCAGTCAAGCACAGTGGCATAAAAATCCCAATACTTTGACCTCGGTTTGCTTTAAACAGGCTTCTGACGCGGTAAATGTTGTTTTCATCCTGTTAGCTTCACAAGTACGGACATTGCTGCTGGTATTTATTTCTAGCTATGTTTAGCTTGTTTCTTACATCGGACCAGCACTGGAAAAAGACGCACCAATATTTTGACAGAAAATGGGTGTAAAGCTAAGCGAAAGTCAACCATCAATGTTACTGGATGGAAAGAAGAGACATCAAAATGAAATCTAAGCTACTCACTGTTTTCTTTTAATTGACTGCTCATTTGTACTGGCTACAGCTGGGGTATGTAAAGCGTTTGTATGTTTATGTATAATCAGAGTGCGTTCAGGGCAGTGAATGTAGGTATTTTTGGGTCATGGCTGGTAAATTCAGAGCATTTCCATGACCTGTGAAGCGAAGAGGGATTAGTTCTGCTTCCAGCAGTATGACTTTCCGTGTGTGTGTGTTTCTTGTTGTTCTGCAGGGAGCTAGAATATGGGCTATACGCAAGCGTGCCAGCTGACAGAACAACCGGATATCTCTGTCATTTGTTTCTCTTCACACAGATCAATCTTTGTTTCTTGTTTATCTATAGCTGTGTTTCATTTTACTATATAAATGCGCAACTTAGAAAGTAAATTCACCCAATGGAAAAATGGCACTTTCAACTTGCTAAAAAGTTTTGGCGCTAGGATCAGGTGGTTTTTTTTTGGTTTATTACGTAAAACTACAATGGAAACAATTTTTTCCACATCACACGAGTCACGTGATAGACAACCGGACGTTCCTACTGGCGCAAACCACAAAGAAGATGAAGACAGGAAGTGGTTGGAGGATCTTGGCAATGCATGTTTTTTAATTTCTCATGTTAGCAAACTTATTTTTGAGTGATTTTAATTGGATTTCTTATTTAATGGAAACACAGTGATTGCAAAATTGTGTTTTTTCAGTAGCTAGTTTATTTGGTTTGTGAAACTGAACAAAATATTTAAAGCTGACTTATTTTGCTTTCTTGAACAGGTTAGGATAGCTCTATGGGCTAATTTTGTCTGATCAGTTCTGCCTTTGAGTTGTTTTATGGCCTCTTGGCACTTTAAATCCAAATAAGCCACTGCTGCTAGCCACGCCCCATAATTCAACGTTTACACTCGCACCTGAAAATGGCTGTAAGCAGATGCGCATTTATGCAACCAAACATCTTTGAAAGGCATTAATAGAGCCTCCTGCACAACCAACAAGAGTGCAGCAAGTGGTTTCTGGGTGGTAAGTCAACAACAAAATAATTGAGTTTTCCAGCAGCCATTGTACGACCAGCTGACCAAATGTGCCGGAGTTCTGCTCGGGTTGCTGGGTGACGAGCTGGGTTTCGCTGGGGTTGCTAGGTGACGAGGAGTGCCTGCTGATTTGTGACTCTACATTCTGCAGGTTTCTGAAATAATAAATTTTCTAGAAATTAAAATACTGGCCAGGGTTTTTGTTTTAAGCTCTTAGGTTGCTCTTAGAAGCATTTGAGAACCAAATAGAAGTATAAAAATGTGCAAAATGTGAATTTTGCATAATATTTCCCCTTTAGCTAACCACAGTTAATTCATGATTTGATTCCATTTAAGGCCAGGTCAGCTAGCACAGCTAATCACTGCTTTGTGTATTTTTAAGTTTGCCTTTGTTTGATATTGATGTTAGTTCCACGATCTGAAACGTCCAAGTGTGACAAAATCTCAAGCAGAAAGTCTGTAAGAGGACAAGCGGTTCTTCGTGTGCTGGCAGCGATATGCGTTGTTGTTCGCTTGCCCTTCATCCCTCTCCTCCTTATCAGCTGTTCTCCCTCCGCAGAAGAGCCCCCGTGTCAAGGAGACATTTGAGGACATTCCCCGTGTGTGTTAGATTGTGTGTGTCAGTGCAGAGGAGAGACAGAGAAGGAGAGACTTGTTAGTCCAAGTGCATGCTGACGTGCTGAAAGCTGTTTAATCTTTGGTGCAGCGGGGAACATGCTGACAGCCATGCTTTTCCCCTCTTTTTTTCTTCTTGGAGTGTGAGATTTCTGCTCTTCCTGCCCCTGAAGCAGAGACCTGCTGTACTATCGAGACACGATGCGATCTTGCGTCAGAACGTGTACATGAGATGAAGTACACACAAAAAGACTGTTTTCACATTCAAGAGGGGCAAACCATTAACAGTTTATTCCTCAGCTTCCTCCAAACATCACATTATAATCAGTAACACCGGTGTTATTGATTAAAACAGTATTTCTCAAACTTTTTCAGGACCACTTACAATATTTAACAAAAACTCATAGACCACCTAACTTGAAATTGCCCCCGCAATAACACAACATCTTACTATAAACAACCTGAAACAAAAAGATTAGTCCATGGACTCATTGCTTTTGTCCCTCCTAATGTGAAGAGTGGAACTGTTTTGTAAATGTGACTGGCCACAATAAAACTACAAACAAGCCTAGGAGAGTTATGTATATGATAGAAAACACATGGATGTCAAAAATGTTCCCTGTGTTGTATGCACAAAGCATGATAAAAGAAATAGACTTGAGTTGCATTGGCAAAAATATTTTCTTTCAGCCAGAAGATGGTCCAACATAAATAATTTTATTTTAGATGTTAAAATGCAGTTAGTCAGTGTGGGGCGCAGCGCTGCTCAGCGCCTCATCACAGCCGTATTGCATTCAGCACAGCCGCAGATCTAGATCTGCATGCCTGTGGTTGTAGTGTTCAAAAACAAAAGTTCTGCAACTGAGCCTGAGAATCTTTCCACCGGTATCTTCATTTTAGTGACCCGGCCATTTATTCATTATTATCCTTTGGTAAGCTAACTGTAGCGTCACACTGTGAGCTCATCTCATGCACTACCTCTGGTGACCACAGCCTGAGAAAGACTGGATTAAAATAACATGTTTTGATGAGGGTTAAAGAAATCATGACATTTTGAGAAATGTAGCTAAGCGTGTGCTGTTTAAGAAGATTGTGCTTTTTCCTTAAATCAGTTCGGGCCCTTTTAATGACACTCCTTATTTTGCTGTTATGGCAGCAGTGTCATATTTACCTTAATCTCGCAGGGGAGCTCATCTGTCGTCACTCGATAAGGTTGTACAACTGAAGGTGAGCAAACAGAACGAGGAAAATGAAGTAAGATATTCATTATGTAACAGAGAGTTGGTCACAGAGTAGTAATGATTGATAATACAGGCTGTGTATTTATTACATCATATTTACATTATAACGAATGGCATTTTCTTAACAGAGGGTTTTATGGAGTGTGACAGAATATAACACAATTTGTTACTGGTTCAGTGCTGCTGTGCTAAATATGAGAAAAATGATTGTTCTAGTTAATCCAAAACCAAAGGTAGAAATGAAACGTGACCTATTATGCTTCCTTAAACAGTTTAGGATAGGCCTATTGGCTATACAGAACATTTTTTACCCAAAATTATTCTCATGTAATGAGATTTCAGTCTGGTCAGTTCTGCCTAATTTGAACTCCTTTCAGAGTGAGCTGATTTAGGGCCTCTTGTCACTTTAAATCCAATAATTATACAAATTTACATCCTTGAAAAGCAGAAGCACTACCAGCAAGAATGCAACAAGTGGTTTCTGGTCGATAAGTTGGCAACAAAACACTTTTCTCTTTTCCAGCAGCCATTGTACGGCACATGGAGCAGTAAAACCAGCTGACTGAGCATGCTGGAGCTCAACTTGGGTTGCTAGGTGACGGGTGCAATTCCGCTGTGGTTGCTAGGTAACGGCACAGTGTCTGTCGATCGCGACTCAATAATTGGGAGGTCTTTGAAATGGCTCATTTTCCAGACACCAAAAAAGATTAATGTATTGGCAAAAGATAGCTGGGTGTTTGCTTTTTTTAAATTGCTTGGGTTGTTTTTAAAAGTAGAAATGTGCAAATAGTGAATTTTGCTTACTAGGTCTCCTTTAAATAAACAGCAGGAAGCCTATGTTTGCACCAACTTGTATACTTGTCTTTACTGCAGCTGATGAAAACTTTTAATTGAAGTTTTCAGTGGGTTTATGTTGCGTAGTTGGGGAAATGTTTTCCTCAAGATCTTGAAGGAAACATATTTTTAATGCGTTTCTGCCCGATTTAGATGGTTGAATTGCTGCTCTGCACTCCACTGAGGTCTGCAGCAGCATGCCAATGAGCCGTTCATTTAAATCAGATGTGCTCAAGCAGGGAGACAACTAAAATCGACACAATATTGGACCCTGAGGACCAGAACTGCCCAGCCCTGTTGAAGAGTGTGTGTGATGTTGTCTGCTACATCGAGCAGCTTGTGCAGCGTTTTTCTGTTCTGTATTATCTCTACAAGCTACAGATCAGTCAGCACATAATTCGGTTTGTTCTTTTCTTGGCTGAGTTTAGTCATGGCTTTACTATTCATCCTGAATCAAACACATGTAGACATATTTGAGCTTTTATGACAACACCAAGATTTGACTCCACAACTAGCATTGTGGTTTTTAAATCCTAAAAAAAAAAAAAAAGGCAAACTCTGCCTAGAAATCTGTCTCAGTTCAGTTGACGTGAACTCTGGTGCGGTTTGAATTTATATGTGAATGCCAAGCAAACCGGAGACCGCTCCAGAAGCAGGAAGCAAATGATAGCACAGGGCATTCTGGCTAAATACAATCAAAACAAACTCAACAGTGTAGCGCTAGAGGCAGAAATGTCTTGTGATCTTTTGCCAAAGAAAAAACAAAGAAATCCCACAACCGCTAAAATCTGACGCCACTTCATCTTTGCTTTACATTTCACAAAGAAGGAAGTTGTGCTCGTTGTCTTCTTCAGAGGTTTTTGTGTCATTTCCTTCAGCAGTTCTTGGCGCAGCGCCACCACAGTTGAGTTAGGGAACAGGTTTTTCAAAGGGTTTGTTTTGTCTGAAAATGTAACAAATGTTGATATTTTTTCCCCAAATCCAACCAAATCTGGATTTTTGTGTGAAATACAGCTGCAACTTGTTAAAAAGAGACAAATTTTTGTCTTTAACAAAGCATTTTAATCGCAATATTGTGACTAAAGTGCCAGTTTAAACAGATTTCGTTCCCACAGCCACAGTAAAATATTGCCATTCAATAAGACTAACCTCCATTGTCCCGCAGTCAGAAGCAAAAACCTTCTGGTTCAGATTTCCTTTACTGGAGCTGAAATTAGTAACTTTTATTAATTCATGTGGAGCTTTTCTTCTTTACTCAATAGCATAGCTTCTTGATCGTTGACCCCCACCAGTCACTCAAGCATCTTTTCAACTGAACTCCTTCGTATTGGCAACTGAATAGCGTGTAGATGGATAAATGTATATCGATACTTGTGTAAATGTACGTAGATGTATAAACAGAGATTTGTTATGTCTATAGGTGGAAATTAACCAGTAAAATGGACTTTTCAACTCAGTCTTCTTTTATTAGATGTGCAGCAGATATGAAATACACTCTTCATTCAATCCTACAGTAAGAAAAACCACACATACTGGTAATACAAGTAGGCTCTGAAAGTAGAATATCAAGTGGTTGCCTTTCTTCTCTCTCTGCTCTTCGGTGAACTATTTTTATCCAGCTAGATTGGGACTGCCAGAGCTCACCTTTGTGTCCTTCTCCTTACTTTCAATCCAGTGCCTGTAGGCAATAATTAAACTGCAGCACTGATTGGAAGCTGGCGTCTTGGAGGATGGGTTTGCACTCAAGGCTTCAAAAAGATTGGGTGCAAAAGAAACCCACGATTTATTCACCTGCGCTTGGCTTTCAGGTGATCTTATTCTTAATTACAAGGAAGGATTGGACTTGTAGAGGTCTATATTTTTCACACTGAATGAAATTATATGTGGAAAACCATGATAAAATGACCAATGTTCTCCTCTCATGTCCTTCCTTTTAATGTTAAAACCTGCTTTTATTTAGCCCGCAATGTACAAAAAGGTACATTAATGGCAAAGTATTGGATGCACTCGATCAATAAGCTGTTAACCCTCCTTGCTTGTTTGGAGTTGTTGTAATTATAGCTAAAAGCCCAACATTGGAGCTGTACACCAGTCAGCACTTTCTGATCACCCACCTAATGTTGTAGTGGACCCTTTGTTGCTATTATGGTTCCCATCGCTGCACAGAACATTAAAAAAATGAAAAGATTAGGAGCTGCTCAGGGATCCGCCGGACCAGACGTCAGCCTGTAGAAACAGTTTGATGGTAACCAGGACGTAGGAACCAACAACTGGTAAAAATGTGTCAAGAGCTCTACAATAAATTAATCTTTTAATGGCATCGCATTATTACGCACCTTCTGAATCACAACATAAAAGACACAAAATGAAACATGGAGATATAGGTATTAATACGTTAGTGCAGCTTCAGAGCAAATGGAAAAATAACGCAGAAAAACTCAAAACCACTTTTTTTTCTCTCGTTCTCTGTGTCAGTTGTCCTACAAGCAGACCTGTTGCCATAGCAACTGACAACAACGCCGCTTTATGTTTTGAGGATTGAACACCAAAGAAACACTCAAACATTTTCCACACAAAGAACAGAACATTCAGTCCGTTACAGTTTTATGTTTTTAGGCTTGATGTTTATTTTGTGATTATTGATAAGTGATTGTTGTGATAGATTAGCTACCGCAGGTATGAGCTAATCTAAAAGACAGCTGTGTTAGATTAACTAGCACAGCTGTCTATTAGATTAGCTAATAGACCACTGGTATTAGTTAATCTAACACAGCTGTGGTAAATTAGTTATCACTGGTATTAGCTAATCTAACACAGCTGTGGTAGATTAGCTATCACTGGTATTAGTTAATCTAACACAGCTGTGGTAAATTAGCTAATTTAAACACCTGCTCTACTGATGATCTGTCAGAGTTGGAGTTTAGGTCGTCTTTTTTTAAATTTATTTCTTATTTGAACCAAAACACACCTTATTATTCAGCACATCTACATGTTATGGTTGTCAACTACTTTCCTCTCCCTCACTATGTTTTTCTTTTCTCAAAACCTTTTCCTGACCTCATCTAGTTGTTGACCATTGGTAGCAAAGCACTGTGTCCCTTTTCCTTTTATATATCAGGAGTACATTTAAGATTTAGACAGCTGACCAAACATATACATTTAAGCTAAAACTAATGGTAGTCATCGTTGGCAAGCAGCTTTTACCCTCTAGCAGAGAGTTTCACATCAGCTCCATCTTTAATGTTTGTTGCCACAAATCACAGCCTTTTAGACCAAAACTTGCACCAGATCACCCATTTACAACTTTTTCTAACCAGTTGGAACGCTTTGGAAAAATCAGCCTATGGGTTCCTAGAGAACCACGAAGTCAAGCTTTATTTAAGTCAGATTTGTTTAGACTTGATTTCAGAGTTATTTAATCCAGTGAAATAACCTTGACAACGATGGGAAATCTCTACTGAAATCTCTGCTGAGTATCCCCCTTGTATTTTTCACAAAAACACTCCTTGATTTTCAGGGGGAGACTCTTATTATCTCTCCAGTTGTTTTCATTCTCTCCTCACCTTCATTCATCTCCATATCTCCTTCATTTGTCCCCACCGCTGTCTCCTTCCGCTTCCCTTCTCCTAATTCTTTGTGCATCTGTGGCAAACACTGAATTACTTTCACACAGTAAGACGGCTGCTGCATGTTGTCTTTGTCTACCAACTCATGAATAAATCATCAAAAACAACAAGCGGCTGCTTTCCTGCATGGACGATGGTGTCACTCGTGGTGGTTCCTAATGGAAGCTGAACACTGCAAAAACACAAAATCTTACCAAGCATTTTTGGTCTAGTTTCTAGAGCAAATATCATCGTATGTCTCAGAAATTCCAAGCAAAAATGTAATATTTATTTGCAGAAAATAAGAAATAGTAAAAATAACAACGAAGATGCAGTGCTTTCATACCTCAGGTAATGCAACGAAAACAAGTTCATATTAATGTAGAAACAACAACACTAATGTTTTAACTCAGGAAGAGTTCAGAAATCAATATTTGGTGGAATAACCAGGAGGTTTTCAATGGGGTTCAGAGCAGTGGCAGCTTATTTTTTTCATGAGCAATATTTAATAAAAACTAAACTAAAATTAAACAATATTTAACTAATAATAACTAATTAAAACTACCAAATCAAAATTAATTTAGTTTTAATTTTGACTAACTAAATTAAAACTAAATTAGTTTTAATTTAGTTAGTCAATTAAAACTAACTAAATTGACAAATAAAAAGTCAAAATTAAATAAAACTAACCTGTAATGAGAAACCCAAAGTTATTATAACCCTGCTCTGTATGCTCAGACTCGTGAGATTGGGTGCGACTGAAGAACACACACAGAAAGCAGCAGCAGGACGAGGAATTACTGAGGCTAAAAAAATATCCACGGTCCATTGGAGTTGGTTTGAGCGGAGGGTGTGAAGGACAGCCAAAGAAGCAGCGCTGTGTAACACCTCCTCACACACACACACACACACACTCTTTATGCGCCACATATGTGCAGTCAAGGGATCAATAGTGCAGCAACGAAGAAGCTGGTGCATAATGCGGATTTGCTCTAGTGGAGGAAAAATTCCTGTTTGCAGTTTAGCCGGGAAACACACATACACCAAAGATGGAGGTGAGGATGAATGCACGCACTGGCCCAAATTTAACTCAGATATGCACAAACACCTGCACAGAGCGCATTACTTCTGCTGAGATTGAGCACCTCTACTTTTTTGTGTCGCATTTCCAGCATAATTCCAGACACAATTCTAACTCAACTGTTTGATTCCTACAGTTTTCCCTTTTCAATTGTGCTCGAGCATGTAGCTAAAAATAACTAGCATGTTTTATGTGACCGAGTCATGCTGTGGCTGTTTTGATTCCACTTTTCTACTCATCAGTCTGTGTTTTACTCAGTAGTTTGAACTCTATTGATCCGCCTACAGTGAGTTTTTTGACAACCTGTAACCTAAAAAAAAGCAACCTAAAACGTTACTTCAAGCTAAAAAGCAAACAAGCTAATAAGGTTCAAACTTGGTAATTGCTAAATGAATAGAACAGTCTATGGGCATTTTTTATCCGTCTGAGCCTTTGTTTACAAAACTAAATAAAATAAATGAAAATTTTCTGCTGATTTTACATTTTTTCCTCTGATTAAACTCATCCAGAGACTGAATTGTCTCTTGAAGTGCTGCCAACTTCTTTCTTTCTGAATAGAAACTCGAGATTTGTATTTATGATGGCTGTAAAAGTCATTTTCTCAGTGAAACCCGAAAAGCATTCATAAAGAACCATAAATCCAATTACTTTATCCAAAGAAATGGTTATTTTGGGCTTTGTGGCAACAATGTGAGCATTAATCCGGCTCCTTCACGGCTCAAATCAGCTTAGATTGCGAGTTTGTGATCGCAGAGTTGCCCAGAACATGTCACGGATGCACAAATGCTCATACAGCTTTGATTTCTTCTGTTAAAAACTTGAGGGGGAAAGTGTGCGACTGAAAGAGTAGAAGGGGGGACAAAGAAGAAAAATCCAGCTGTGTGTTGTGTTCCTTGAATTTGAAAAATATTCTTGGATTTTCTGCTCCGACAGAGGTGGGCATTAAATTTAACCAGCTAATCCTGAACCCGAGGCAGGCTGTCACTCTCACAACCGCGGCCTAAACAAGATTCGTAACGCTCAGAATGCTCTCCTGCTTAGTGACGAATAACATTCACCTCTAAAAACTCCTGCTTTAAATTGGAGCGTGTGCGAGTTTTTGTGTTTGTTGACGGGGTTTTATTTGATTAGCTACTCTTTCCCTGAACACCGCCGTCACGCTTCAGGCGTCAGACAGCAGCATGACCTTCCACGATCACCCAAGTGTGTGTGTTTGAGGTGTTTGTGTCCCTGTGGATGCTTGCCTTTCGAGCCTCTGCCTGTGTTAAGGTACCAGTTTGTGTTGGCAAGAGTTACTGGACTGTTTGCTGCCTTTAAAGGAAATGCAGGTTTATTTGTGAAGGAATTTAAAGTGTTTTATCAGAAAAATGAAGGAACAAAGGTAAAGAAAATAAAGTCAACCTGTTAATATTTTGGTAGAAAGTCAGGCATTTCACAAACCCCATTATTGTTAAGTCAGATTCCATGGCCACTGCGCCATTATCTGGTAACCCCAGCCCCGTTGCCTAGCAACCCAAGCGGAACTCTAGCATGTTTGGTTAGCTGATTGTACCACTGTACGCACTGTACAATGGCTGCTGGGAAAGACGACTGTTTTCTGGATGGTAAAATCAACAACAAACTACTTGCTGCATTCTTCTTGCTTGTGCAGGAGACTCCACTTCTGCTTTTCAAAGCCGTACGGTTGTATAACTGAGCACCAATTTGCAGCCATTTTCCCGTGCGAGTGTAAAAGTTGAGCTGATCAGCAGCATCTTCTATCGATTTGAAGTGACAAGAGTCCCTAAAACGGCTCATACGCAGAACTGAGCAGACCAAAATCTCATTATCTAAGAATGATTTAGTGTTTAATCCTGTGAGCCCTAAGTTTCAAATCTCCGCCTGGATATTTTTGCTTATTTTAATTGTATGAAGTTTTTTAAATGGACCTGTGAGTAAATATTTTGCCATTTCTCCATAACAGGAGCAGTTATGTACAATGTACAGTCTATTAAAAGAGTGTTTCATCAGATTAAATTGAAGTAAAACATGCTCCCTGCGACGGCGGGAGTATAATTACCGATATTGGAAAGCGCAACGTCTCCTCTTTCAGAAACTGTTGGAATTTTTCAGCAGAAGTATCGCGGAGTCACGGTACGCAAAGCTGGCTTGTAAAAATGTGTCGTTGGTGACACATTTCGGCTGATAAGAGATATGGCTAAGATAAATTGCTAAAATGTGATGAAATAATTTTTGCTGGTTTAAGGAAGCCAATAATTTCTCCACATGTCAGGCTTGCGGGTGTGTTTGCTAGGACTAGCAGCAGCATTTTGAATGAACTGCATCTTCCTTCCCTCCGCCTGTTTTGTCCTGACAACTGAAATTTTATAAATGAGAGCTAGATTATCCCCTACTTATGTTTTGTTCTTAACTAGAAAGAAGCCTCAAGAAATGTTACTATGGTATCGAGTAATTTTCTTAGTTTGAACCATTAGTATTGGAAGTATTGACAGCTCCACAAAGTATTCAGTTAATTACCAGACATTCCCATTTATTTATCTTTTTTAGTGTATTATCCAGTACATTGTGAGCCACTGTGTGAAACGCAGTGTTGATGTGCATGAGTATCTTCTTTACCTGCGTATGCCGGCGTGGTTGCAGTTCACTGAGGGCACAATGTGAGTCACATGGATGAAAAGGGAAGAAGAATTGCTTACGTGTAAGATCTATCCTGTGTGACAAAAGCTTTTAGATTGTGCAGATGTGTCTGTGTGTGTCACCAGCTGAGTGACAGATCTTGTTGAGTGATGGAGAACAGCACCAGTGCAGCTAACCGGGGTGCACCACACACACACACGCACACACACACCTCTGGATATAGTATAGCCAGCAGTGTGCATTGGTAATGCAATTTTAGCACACTTCTCTCCCATCTCCTGCTTTCGGTCAGCTGCCCGTTCTCGCCTCCTGTCATTTATTCCTCCGCCATTTTTTTCAATCTTGATTGCTGTATTTACCTTCCACCCATCTACATTTATGCACTTTTATCTTCTGCTGATTGTGTTTACTCCTCGCTCTTTCTTACCCACAGATTTTCCTCTCCCTAGTAACACAGAAAGGAGAAACATGCTTGGATCTGCTCTTTCACAATCTAGGAGGGAGAATATCAGCCAGGTGCTTCTAATCAATCTACTCGATTGCATTTGATTAACTAATCATTGTCACTGTGACCGCTTCCGTAAATCAGGAGCATTGAAGTGTCTGCAAACACAATACTGAGGTGGAACGACATCAGCAGTGACCCCGGAGAAGCAACTGTGCCTTGAGGTCAATATGGGAAGTGTGAAAAGCCCATTTCCAAACAATTCAAAGTTCATCATTCCACATTAATAACAAGTGGGGAACGTTTAGGACAGCTGCCAATCCTTGAAGGAGTGAATGTCCCAGCAAATTCAGCTCAGTGTCAGACGCTGCAAATACCCCCGGGCTCAATTTCAGCCTCAGTTTATGACACGACAGTAAAAACATTTAAAGTGTTTGGCCTGTTTTGAAGGAGCAGCAAAGCTTCGTAATGCACAGAACCATGTTGCTAGAGAAACCAAACGGTATGCAAAAATAATTATCTCATACCAATCGCTAAGCGTGTGACCTTGTTTTCCGTCATGAGACGGACGATGAAATAATCTGTATGACATAATATTCTAGAGCACGTGTGTCTAATAGAAGGCCCGTGGGCCAAATCCGGCCCACCGTAGCTTTTTATGTGGCCCTCTAGATTCTAGACTAAACATTAAGTGTGCTTAAATATTATTTTATCAATCAAATCAATGCAGTTTTTGTCTGTTTACTGCCAAATTACATCAATCAGTCCCTCCATTCTCTTGAGAATTACCATGGAATTTCACACAATCAACAAGTCCCTGCACTTTTTTGTGCTAATACATAATTTGGAATTTATTGCAGATTTTTCTCAAAAATTGTTAAAAACTTTAATAGCTTGCCTCAGCCTTAATTGATGTCAGATTATAGTCCGTAATCTATACAGCGAGTATAGAGTAAAAAGTCATTTACTGTCATAAATAAGTGCAAATACAGCGATGTAACAAAGTAACCAGCTTTGCTTGAGTTGCTAGGTAACGGGGTCTGGGCTTGGCTGGGGTTGCTAGGTAATGGGGCCTGGGCTTGGCTGGGGTTGCTAGGTAACGGGATCTGGGCTTAGCTGGGGTTGCTAGGCAACGGGGCCATGCCCGAACATTCTGACTTAATAATTGGTAGGTTTTTGAAACAACTTGTTTTTCCAACATAAAAAAAATAAATGTACTTATTGCTACAGAACAGCTGAATGTTTTTTTTTTTTTTTAATAGCCTCGACTGTTCTTATGAGCAGTAAAAACCCAAATGGAAGTATAAAAACATGGAAAAAGTGATTTAAAAAAAAAAATTTAAACAAATATCTTCAAACTTCTGTGAACTTAGGCAACACTGGAAAGAAACGTGGACCAAAATTGAAGTGAAAGACTAGTAAAGTCAGGCAGAAAATGACTACAGAGAGTTATCACTGCTAAATGTGTCTTTATAAAGTATTGGATCATAGTGGACTCTTGGTATTCGTGGGGGTTAGAGACGACAGCCACCTATGAATATCTAAAATCTGCAAATAATTGAGACCTCCTCTAAAAGTGACTATAATTGCCTATTTTAGTAGTTCAATCATCAAAATATACCTTATATACATTAGTACACAGAGTGGAAACCATCTTAGTAATGATGTCATTCTTATAACATGTATGTAATTTGGTAAAGTAGCCTTCCACAGAGTTTTAATTGGTTATTTTTGTAGTTGTTTTGCTATCAATTAACATTAATAATGAGAAACCAATGTTACAAAAATAATCAAGGATATAAACTGGATTCAAAAAAAGCCAAGATCCACCTGGCAGCTGCCTCATCTGATGAACACAAAGGCAAGAAGGGATGCTTTTATGAAAAGAGCAAGGTGAGATTTAAAAGAAGATTGTGAATTTGGCATTTAGCTTTTGCATGCAAAATTTATCAGGTGAACAAAACTGGCTGACATCTCATCAGCAAAACAGCACAGAGAACATGCTGACAGAGGTTTGACATTAAGCTTTTATGAATTCTGCACAGCGAAGCAACAGGTTGAGTAAACTGAAGCTGGGAAAGAGAGAACATCTGAAATCCACTAAATCCATTATATTATGACAATCGATTTCCGCAAATCCAGTTCTTACAATGTGGGAATTGTGTAAAAAAGTGAACATTTGCATTTGAGCTCTGAAAATGAAGAACTGCTAAAGGATTGACGCGATCTCTCCTTTTCTCTCTGAAGCTGCGCCATTATCTCTTGCTAGCAATTCCAACAATTTTCAGATTTAACGCCTTTAACTGTAAGCTAATGAAAACATGAGCTGCTCATTAAAACTTTATATTGGGTAAAGGGGATCCTGCTGCCAAAAAACTCCAAAAGAAAACAAAACAAAAATAAACAGCCCTGGAGCTCAATCTGTAAAATTTATGTCACTGTGCCCTATGCTAGCTAATGCTAATGCTACAAAATATTAGCCATGTGCGGTAGCTAATGTTTCTCATTCAATTGTGGTGAAATATAAACGTGTGGCAGATTCCGAAATAAATCTAATATTTAAAGCTCTTCAAAATACGCAGACGGAATCCAAAGAGGAAACGTATGGAGGACTGATCCTGCCAAAATCAACAATAAAAAATATCTAAATAAACGGTGTCATAAAGTGATTATTGTAGCAAATATCACATCTACAAAAGAAAAAGGAACTTTCCCAGTGTATTTAAAAATACAGAATGATATAAAGCAATAATCATTTTCAACCATTTAACTTTCCATTTATTTCCAATTGTATTGTTTGTTCCTTTATTTTTTTTTTTCATATTCTGTACTCATTCAACAAATCTTTTACTTTTTTAAAATCATTTATATTTTATTTATTTACATACGTTTGTGCTTTATTCCACCAACCTGCCAAAGGTAGAAAGTTATCATAATTTAAAACACCTAGATGCTACTTCCTCTCTTAAATATTACAAACACCAGGAGGATGTTGGTTTTCTTCTGACTTTAAATGTTGCCTTACATCTGTCAGCATATTTTTTGAACAACAGTGGACGGTTTGAGCTTTTCATCAAAATGTCATTCAGGATTTTCTCTAATGAATTTTCTCCCTCTCATAGCGTCTGTGTGGGTTGTAGCACTGAAAAACAGCCTGATGTTAATTTATGTAAACTGTAAATTAAATCGACAGCCGTAAAGGAGTCTGTTTTTTCTTTTCCCCCAGCCTGCAGTATTACCAGATTTATTCAGGTTTTCTTACAGGATATTTTTGAACATAGATCCTATTCAGTTTATGTGTATTTGTCACATTAGTCGTTGGTCAAGGCCAAGGATTCACTTCCAACAATAGCATATTTTGCAATTCAACAAAGACGGCTGAAGCTTTCATATTCAATGAATAATTATACAGAGTAACCTTGAAACTTTTCAATCTACATGAACTTTAAATTAAAGTCTATTCTTACAAATCCCCTTCCTCGTCCTTCTTTCCTTTCTGCAAATGTAACATTTTCTGTGTTGCTTTACCCATTTCTGTGACCGCAGCACAAAACAAAAATTTACTGCTGAACACAAATGACCTTCCTGCTGCAGTTCGCGCTGCTGTTGTCGAAGCTTTGCTGCAGCGCCAACACACATCAACCCGCATCCCCAGCATCCTTGATTAGACATGGACACGGTAATTGTTTTCATTGCCTTGGATGGAAACGACATTGAAGCTAATGTGGTCCATCGATCTTTTTGTTCGGAGGGAAATTGGGTTTGTTACCAACGTTGTAGATCCCTCTTGGACCATGTGTTAACCCCTCTAAACTCTGCTGTTTCTCTTCATTCTTTACCCTCTTTTTCGGTTTTTTGTTGTAACTTAACTCTCTTTTGCAGTTTGTCTTCCAGTTAGGCTCCCTCTAGTTTTCAGTGTGGTGTCTATTTTTATGCGAGGCATTTATAAATGTAGACAGAAGATAAAGGTAACATTTAGTATAAAGTGTTGTGTAAAAAATTCTTGTTGTTTTTGGTATTCAAAGGAGTTTTGGTTTCAAGCCACAGCTTTATTTCCACAGGGTTTCCCCCAGTGTATCATAAGCCTGGTGGGCCACCAGGCCTTACTTGTGCCCCCCACCAGACTTAGCATTGCTTATTTACTGAATTTTGTTTTTTAGTGTTGGCATTTTTAAGACTTTGTAGTTGGTGTTCAGATATAAATCTTACCATCTACCAATAACACATAGTTATCAAGTGATATTTTCAAAAACACGACGGGTCGCTGGATGAATGACTGCCTTAGCAACCAACCGCCAGGCTTAGCAAGTTTTCTGGGGGAAACCTTGTTCCAATTTATTTTTAAACGGCTAAAATAAAATATATGGTTTAAAAGCCAGGCAATGTCACTCCAGACTAACTGGAAATTTGTAACTGGGGTTTACTTTACATGAATTGCTTCTTTCCTGATTCCCAAGGTTGTGGGAGTTTTGAGAAACTTTAACCAAATATTTAATCACTGCGGTTACACTTTATAACTTAGGAAAAAACGCTTTTGATTCCTTAAAAGGTTTACCTGGAATAAATTTTATATTTTTTAGATTTACACAGAGCAAAATATGGAATAACCATCCACTGGATTTAGCAGAAATGTTTAAGTGACCTTGCTTTTTATGCAGAATATTATCGCTTTGTAGTGTAGTACTGAAAGTATAACAGAGATTATTTTGTTTTTAAAAAAAATGCACCAACTAAGTTAAATTATAATTGAATCATTCCTTTAAAAAAATAAATCTGAAAGAGTGATGTCCACAATTGTTGAAACATTGATTGTTTCTAGAAAGAATGTGATTCTAGACAACTAAAATATTAATTTTTACTGGGAGAGATCGATTTATGGATCGAACCATTCAATAAATTCTAAAATATTGAAAATTTAATTTATTTCAGGAACTTTATGACTAAACATTACTAAATATTAGATTAATTACGCGCAGATTTCTGTTAGTTATAATAATTTTTTGCTTACAGTTCATGAAAACATGACATTTAAAATTAGGATATTACATCAGACCAATAAAAAAACAATACTATTTTTAATAATGGAAATGTGGAGTTAATGAAAAGTATGTTTAATACCTGCTTAAAAGTTTTTATTTTTAACATATACTTTTAATTCTTACAAACGAAAATTATGAAGACAAATATTTAAATTTATTGAACATGAATAAATTTTATTTGTCTTTGCTGTAGACTTATTTGTTGTGATAATCTGGTGCTGTACTTAAAATAAAGTTAACTTCCAATTTATCATCCAATGAAAGTTTATTTGTGAAAATAAATTGTATTAATTTGTGTTTTTTGCTGTTTTTTTTGTGTGTGTCAGCAGTCGGAGTGCAGATCCAGCCCCAAGAAAAGCACAGAACCGGCTGTGGACCTGTTAGGGCTCGGTAAGACGCAACATTTTACCTTTAGACAAGGACTTTGAATATTAGCACAATATTATTTAGTGCTATTAAGATAACAATATGATGAAAAGCTACTTATAATTTCAGTCTTTTTAGATAACTGCATTGTACAGCTTTCAAATTAAAATTATTGATCCCAAAGGGAAATTTTATTCATAGCGTCAAAAACATTCCTGTTTGATATAAGTTTATTTAGGACGCCATATACATAAATAAGTGTGATTCATGTCACTAATAAACTTCATTTAATTATTCCATTTTTTTAATTTACTGAAATTTTTGGGTGCTGAAAGTAGTATTTTTTTAACATTAACTGAAATTTATAGTGATTATAAATCACAATTCTTCTCATGGCAAGAAATTTTTCATATTAAATTGCAAACGAATCAATAAAAGCCCACCCTTTTTTCTTTTTTCTTTTTTTTTTAGTACTACAATAACTTGTTATATTTTATGTAGATTAAACCAGCTAAATAAGTGGCAAAATTAAGGAAAGTTTTGAAACATTCCAACAAAGTGATGAAAGCTTTTAGTTGTTTATCTGAGGAGCTCTGCTAGCAAGTCAAAAGCTGCAGGATTGTTTTTAAGAAATGGAGCCAATTAAACCTTTTAGCTTTCATGGGAAGCAAAGACACAGAAGAGGATGATAAATAACTCAGAGTAAGAAAAGACCGGGAGTGCATACTCCTGTCAGAACATTAATTGAGCAGCTCTCAGCCGCATCATAGGAAAGCAAATAAACACTCTCCTGTTCCATCTTCAAACGGCTACAAGTCGACTTGACAAGCATTTCAGTGCATTTCCTGTGATCCCTGCACAGCCAGGCGTGGCGTGATGTTGTTCACACTTGGGTGTTTTCACATATTGTACATAATTGGACCTCTCCTCATGGTGCAGGAAGACTGAAATTTGCTGATCCTCCTCCTCGCTGGTTGCAAATTAATTCCTTTTACATGAATTCCTGCAGAGCGCCGAGTCCAGATTTGTTAAATGTTTTAATTTTCTGTAGTTTGCACAGATCAAAACACATTTCGCATTCGTAAAATGATTCTTTGAAAGAAAGCTGTGGTCTGTTAATATGCAAAAACATGTGGTTGACCGGTAGAAAATTTAAAGGGTTGCTGAAGCTCAAGAGAGAAGTGCCATCAACATTCATCAATGCCCTTGGTAAGATTACATAAAGAACCTGAAAATGAATCATCACTGAAAAGATCAATTTTTAGTCCCTTTGTTCAGTAGGGAAATAAATCCATACTGAGAAATATAAATATTTTTTTATAAAATCACCAGAGCAACAGTAATGGACACTACTTTCATTTCCTATTAAATAAACATGACTGAAGCGCTACTTGAGTCATACTTTGTTTTCAACTTGATCAGAGCCTCTATGTTGTAATTCAAATTCTCTTTCATAAGACATTTCTGTCTGAACCCCTAAAAGTTGAGCCACCTGCGAGTTTCCTCATAATTCCAGAGTGAAGTCGATGAAAACAAGCTGGCAGTCCAGAGGTGCCACGCAGCATCAGCACCAGCCTTTCCTCTTCAAAGCAATAATGGCGGACGGACTTGGTGCAGTCAGTAGTGATCCTGTTGTCAAATTCAAATATTCTCTTATTCTTATTCTTCTCATTGGATATGATTTCTGGGTTTTATTTAGACTTTTAAATCCTGCAGCACACCTTCGTTCTTCAGTACCAAGTCACCCAGTCCATGCATGCGACTTCATCCTTTGTCATTAGGGTAACAGAGGCGGGTTGACTTCAACCACCTCACCTTATCTTCATCTAGATGGAAAAAATCCACCTTAAAGCTGTGGCATTGTAACTTTTATTCAAAAAAATTATGTTTTACACAATTTGTTTAAAGGGTCACTATGTCATGACGTTATGGTATGAGACAGATAGTTCCAGTGCTAGCTAGAAACAACCAATCAGAGCCACAAGGCTCTGATTGGTTGTTTCTAGGGTCTTAGACTTGTCAATCACAGTATTATGTGGTGGCACTCACCCCACCTTGTACCTCCCACCTTTGGTCTCTGCTGCTTCCTGATAACAGAGCTTGTTTTGAATGCTCAGGCTAGTTAGCATAGCTACGAATAACAGCACTAAGCCCCGCCTCCAGGCCCTGATTGGTTGTTTTTGGACGGGAGCGGTGCATTTCTTGAGATCGTTATGGACCCCTTGCATGTTATTGTATATATCGGGAAATTTTGCACAATGGTGGCATGACGATAAAAGACAATTCTTTTACATGCCATCCACAGCTGCGCTGCCTTGGTGGAATAACTCCGTTAGTCAAACCTGAAGTGAAACCTGGAGATGTAGGAATTATTAATTTAGTCTAATGCATCACAGGAAAGGGAAAATAACTCAAAAATTGTTACAGTAACTCAAAACCACTCTTCTTCACGTTCTGTGACAGCTACGCCACACGTGTCAAAGTCAGGCTAGCATAACTGATCTCTCCCTCGCTATTTTTGTTCTTAAAACATTTTACTGATGTTATTTGTTGTTGTGTTGACAATTAGTAGTAAAGCATTGCTTTCCTTTTTCTTTTATATATCAGGCGTATATTTAAGATCTAGCACATTATATTGACAGCTTAACAGGTAAAGCCAACGCTAGTCATCGTTAGCCAGCAGCTTTTTGCTCTCCAGCAGAGAGACGGGGGAGTGGTTTGTCGACATGGTGACAGTTTTATAAAAGTTACATATAATGCTAGGTATATTATTTTTAACAAGTATGAATCTTTTTTATAGACTCAAACTATAGGTACAGAAATGACATTCTCAGAGATTTTGGTTGACAAAGTGGCAACATTTAATTACAACTACACATTCAGATTTAGAATTACAAAATATATATTAATTGGATTCTTTTACACACCCACATTCCTATCTACACGTCTACAAAGTACAAATGCTCAGTCATTTTATTTTACAAGGTCACAAAACTCAGTTCATGACTACTGTATCTGATTTACAAGAACAATACATATTTGACTTGCATTTGTGTCCAAAGAACGGTCAAATATCTCTCTTTCTTTATTCTCCAACCTTGTGAGAGGCTCAAGGAGATGACTAAACATGAGTGCAAATTATTAACAGTGGATGTGTAATAATTTTATCTCTCGACGTGAGAGTTCTTCCCCTCCACTGCATAAAGACATTAGTGTGATTATGCTCCTGCAGTAAGAGATAAATTAATCTTATTGTCTGTTATGAAAATGATTTGTCCTCTAGGAGTTAATTATAGCACAGTTCTTCATGGTGACGCACCAACTGTTAGGGACTGTTTGACCATTTTCACTTGTCAGATTGCAGTGTGAGCAGAAGGTTTTCTATCTCCTGCATGCTGGGATTTTAATGGTATTCAGGGTTTCCACCAGAAAACCTGCGAAGCCCAGTGGTAGGGCGATCCACCAGCGGCCCGCCATGTTTTCATGTTAATTGTTAAAAGTAGGACTGTAATGATTCCTTGAATGAGTACCTCAATTATTAAAATTCCTTGAGAATTTTTCAAAGCAAAATGAGCGTTAAGATGCTAGCGCCGGTGGGTTAGTGACAGACATGTTGCTGTGCAGAGCTGCGTGTCGGTGTGTTAGCTTTGTGGCACAAAACCAATGAAAGGCAAAAATCTTTGTGCAGTTTTTTCTAAACAAACCGAGTAAGTAGAGTAATACTGTTGGATTCAGAAAATGTTAGCTAGCTAATAAGCTAGTTTTGTTATTATCTGTCTGCAAAGGTGGGTAGTAGTGGTTACATTTACTTCAGTGACTTTTTTTGTGGAAAAGTTGTAGAAGTAGTTGTAATCCACTTTACTGATAGTAACAGTAATAGTATGAACTCTTGCTACTCTTGAGTAGATTGGTTTTGCATTTAAAGAAATAAACTATAGAGATTTTAAACATTAGATCCTTCGATTTCTTCAACATATGAGCTAACATTTATAGATAATTACTCAGCATTTTCTACTCTACGGTTATTCTGGGTATTCTATTTGTAAGTGATACGTTTGTTTATGTATTTATATTAAATTAAATGCCCGTTAACTGTGCCCACCCCTCAACATAAGCCATTGCCTCTGTGGTATTTGTGTTTTTATTGATGAACATAACATCAGAATGGTTGCGGCGCGAAATTAAACAGATGTCACAAACTGGATTCAAACCTGTGACATTTTGACTACACTGAGTGTGGGTTCGCCAGTTAACCACTGTAGCATTGTTCTCCGCACTTGTTGACCTAAATCTAAACGGCAGTGGCGCAGAAAAGACAGGCTGGATTGCTTCAAGGTTTCTTCTTCATGAATTTCTAATATGCAGTTGTTCTCCTTTACGGAACTGCACTGTGCCGGAGCGAGCTAAGCGGATGAGGTGCTAGCAGAGGAGCCAGAGCCCCGTGGACACGGCATTGATCAAAAATTCCCAACCGCAGCATGGAAGAGAGAGATTGCTATAAATAACCAACACTACACCTCTTCCAGCCACACCGGGTGGATGAGATTTCACACATAATCAATAAGTCAAATACACGGCAGTGTGCCTTCAGCATCTCCTTCATCAATCCCTCTATAGCTCCATCTCTCAGGTAATGCTACTCCTCTGTTGTCAGTAAACCCTGCACTCTCTGAGATCAGGTTGCTTTGTGTTTCAGTTGGTGCAGCAGTGCTGCCGTGAGAGTAAAAACAGGGCCCAAATTTACCCCAAGGAGCATTCTTACTCCAGTTCTCCTCCAGTTTTTGTTTTGGATTATAACCATCCTGATGACGCCATTAAATATAAGAATGCTTAGATTGAATTACTATGGATGAATTCATGTTAAACTATTCCTTTTTTATATAATCAAAGTCTTTATTATCACTCTTTGCTTTTAATACAATCAGCAGCAGTGTGACCCCTAATATTCTCTATGTAAAGGTCAGGAGTTCTGGGATTACTGTAAAGAAAAATTAACATGTTTCAGGATATTTCAATGAGAACTGATGGAAACTGCTGACCTTTTCAACACAACAGTCTCCAGACTCTATAACAGCTCCTCTATTGTGCGCCTTACATCTCAGTGGTGTAGGAAGATGCTGCTTTCAGCGAATAACACTTTACCTTCCCACACAAGCTGCCAAAGCTAGACTGCCATATTTCGAACATGTCAATAAGTCTGCAGCACAAGCATCCCAACATACTGAATTAAACCCCTTTTTGTACTTTAAAACTTCCACAAATCTTTTGTTGCATAGATTGAACAAGGTGTTATTTCACTTTCCCATGTTATAAGTTAATTTATCTGCCTACTGAGCTATGCACCTAATTTCCTCAAGTAAAGATAGACTTATGGTAGAACCATACCAGCACTCTGACACACCAGCAATCATGGCGTAATAAGCAACAGTTTGACAGCAGTTTTAGAAAAGAAGGCAACAATGATTCAGAGAAACACTTTTACCCAACAAGAATCTAATGCTACAGTCGGCTCAGGCTCACCCTCACTGAACTGTTGAAAGCTGCAAAAGCAAAACCCAGCCTGGAGAATTTCTGCTGCTGCTGGGGATGCTAGTAGAAGGATAATAATTTGTCTTTCTTCAGCATAAATCTGCTCACCCAGCCAGCTTTTTGTCAGCAGCACAGCGTTCTGTTGGAAGCTCGGGGTGATTAATGTGTCCTGGGCACAGTCTCGACTTCTTAATACCAGTCGGCAGGAAAGGAAGAACACACTGGTACCCCCCCATAGACTCCAGAGAAACTTCTTTTAAACAAAGCGTATTTTTCAGAGCTTGCTTCCACTTTCTATTTTCAAGTGTTTTTGCTCTTTTAGTAGACTTCACTAATCATTAACTTTTACAACATTTCATAACCAAGTCATCATGTGGTGACATAATGCAGAAAGGATTCTTAGTTTTAATAAACCAACCTAAAATATTTTATGTCCAGTTTTACCACCACACAAAAGTGCTGGTGACCAGATGGGATTTAGCTCCTTTCTTGACTCCTGCAGTCCTTCATGGCAGAATCTGATAACTACATTTCATGCTCTACTTGTAGCTTGTGTTGGTAGAAAAAGAGTGAATTTAAATGGCTGGTTTAAATTTTACGGCGCCCCCTATGGGACGTGGAGGATTTTTTTCTTCTTTTGTGCCACCTCGCAAAAGTACAGAGCCCCCTAGTGGACATGGGGAAATCTTTTCGTTTGCGTTCCCTCGCAATAAGCAAATACTCCCTGGTCTATTTTGTATACAATTTAAAATTTTAAGTACATACACATTTAAAGAGCCTCAGTGAAAATGTATTTATATATTTTTAATTTGATTTATTCACTGCAGGTTTATGTCACTTTGTGTAAGGTTGAGATGAAACTGCACATGAAAACGGCCTTTTATTAACCATTCAAACTACCAGCACAAAAAAGAGACTATCAAAGCTGTCAAATGACTTTTGTGAAAATAACTCAGAAATAATTTAAATAGGTTGGATGTATTTTTTTCCTTTCTTTCCTGCTTATGGAAAGTTTCTGTTTATATCTTAGAAGGGGTGGAAAGAGATGGAAAACCAATATTTGGTCTGGTTTTCTTTTGCATTTTGCACATGTATTTTTGTGGTACATTTCTGTCCTAAAGAAGAAGATTTTGAACTTCAGGTATCTCACAAACTAGATATTAGTACATGGAAAAACCTTAAAAAAACATATATTATAGCAGAAAAATTTTCATTATTCAATTACGCCGCATTAACTGATTTTTTATGTGCAGTTCCATCTCAATCTTACACAAACTGATATAAACATGCATTGAATAAATGAAATTAAGAATATATAAACACATTTTCATGGAGGCTCTTTAAATGTGTATATATTAAAAGTTTTAAATTGACATTTTTGTGACTGGATAAAAAGTAGACCAGGGAGTGTTTGCTAATTTATTGCGAGGGAACGCAAAAGAAAAATATTTTCCCATATCCCCTATGGGGCTCCATAAATGTTGGTCTCAGGACACATAAAACTATATCTCTTTAAAATCTTTATCACCTTTTTAAAACATATTAACACAAATAGTTGAGCCCTTATCGTCCTGACCCTCTTCTTCATATGACAGTTTCCTCCAGCTAAATGTCTGCAGTGATCTTTATAGATCCTGTGTGCAAGGAAACTGATGCTCGTCTCGGAGGCTGGAAGATGCCAGAAGCATCAACAAACTTAAACATTTATAGAGTTGGGAAAACCACTGCACTCCTGAGGACAACTGAAGCAGTGAGATATGGCATATTGTTAGCAAATTTCATCAACAATCCATCTCATTTACAACACACTACAGCAGGGGTGTCCAAACAAATTGCCAAGTTAAAAGGACATGAGGCCCAAAATATGAAGTCACAAAAAAAAACATTAAATTACAAATCTGCTGAAAGTATATCTAAAACATTTGATGGGAAAGACATCTTGGAAATATCTGGTACTTGACATGCCATTGGCTGCCGTTTTCCAACCAGCCAATCCAGAAGCATTTTTCATTTGTCTTGCTGCTAATTGGCTGTTCCCCAAAGAGTTAGTGGAGGAAGTGCAAATATGGTTTCCACTGTGCATATCAAGGCATATTTGGTGTTTGTACTATTAAAATAGGTAGTTATAAGTATTTGTAGAAGGGGGTTAAAGTATTTTCAGATCTTACATATTTACTGGCACCACAAATACCAATTGTCTAGTGTAGTTCGGTTTATTTTGTAGGAAAAGCAAATTTAAAGCTTACAAAAATCTTTAAAAAAGCTTTGCATATTTGCTTCTCAAAAGGCATCTAGTTGCTAATTCTGTTGGGCTTGTTTGGAAAAAAGTTAGAAATAAAGAGATTCTAATCTTTCTTTCTGTGTTTAGCTAAATTTAATAAGTTAATTTAAAACAACAGAGCCTGCTTTTGAGTAAAACCCCTGGGATGTCAAATTATAAATTTATCAAGAATGTAAAACAAAAAATATTCTTTTGAATTAATATTTTGTGTTGTGGCAAACATTTTTCATTGTAAGTAACTATTTTTATTAATTAAAAAAATTAATAAATTCTATCTGCAACAACCACCTGAGCTGGTAGGACAAATTTTTATCCCTGATGAATTGCCATTGGGTCCCACACAATTCAGGAGCCACAAATAGCCCCCGAACCGCACTTTGAACATCTCTATGTATCTATGTATGTATTTGTATTTGAAAAATAAATATACAAATACAGTGCAAAACATGGGTTGTTTAGTTCAAGAAGTGCTTTATGAAAGTGTTTGGATATGTGTCCACTATATGTGACTTTTGTTGGTCAAAATTAAATAAAGATTTTTCTTCAGACATTTATTACTTGGGTATTATAAAATAAACCTGAGAGATTCAAAAGACTTTCCATTTTCAGTGAGAGACATTAAGAACTTAAATCCCCTTCTTTTAACATCAGATAATGGATGAATTAATGAAAAAAGTGAAATTATCAGTACAGCACTCCTTTTTTTAGTCTGCATATTAAAATGTCTGTTTAAGTTTAAGATGGGCAGTGGAGCTATTATCTTTTCAAAAATCCACTCATTTTCAAATGAACTCCTCAATGTAGACTTTATTAAAGCTTGTAACTTTTTGCTGTCTTTTTTTTTACCAAATTATCAACAAAGGTACAAAAATCTACATTTTTGTGGAATCCAACATAAACGGTTTTGCATATTTTATTTAAGTCAAAAGTTAAGATTTAAAACTCACCGCGTCCATTTATTATTACCAAATGTGATTGTACATAACACCCACACAACAAAAGCTAATGATAAAAAACACATTACAAAGCCAAAAAGTAATTTTCTAAAGCTTAATTGTTGAGAACTTTTAACCGTTTTTGCTTTCAGAATAGTTTCATTTTCTCTAAAAAATTTTATATGTTTTCATGAGAAACTCTACTGTCACAATAACAAATTTTCATAATTTAAAGTTTAGATCAATAAACTTTCAATTATGATGAACATTTAACACTAGAACTGGAAGACATTTAAAATATCCAAAATAAATCAAATTGCACTATATGTTTCTTAATTAAATATAAATATGTGGGCGGAAAAGTAATTTTTTTCAAAATAGTTACCCAAGTAAATGTAGCTAGTTACCCAACTCTGTTTTTGTGCTTTATAAACTGGCTGGTTGAGACCAAAACACCAAACTGAAGAGTTTTATCATCCAGATTTTGGCAAAAAAGAGAAAAATGTTAAATCATTCTACTAGAAAATTATGGAGGTTGTTTTAATTCATCATGTGATTAACTGATTTATTGCGACAGGTCTGTGGAAACTGTGTTTTAGTTTATTTTTATGTTTTTGACCCTCGTTATTTAAAGAAATGAACATTTAGAAAAGAAATGTTGTGCATTCAAAGCATAAAATCGCCATGCGTGAAAACAGGACATTTCTCAGACTTCCACCAACCTTTCCCCCCCACTTCTCTGCTTGAGGCAAAGGCTTGTTCCTGCAGCCTTTGCCTCCTGAAGGGCAAAGATAACTCCTGCCCTTCAGGAAGTTACTGCAAGCAATCAGCTTTATGAAAAACTCCCACGTACAAAAAGGTCTGCCTGAAACAACGCCGCCATCTCTCTCTCTCTTCTATTTTCTGTTTTCTTACCTGAAAGGTGTCCCCCAGGTGGCCACATGATTAAAGCAGCCAATGAGCTGCAAGGCAGAGAGGATCCAGACTCAGTTAGAGCAGAGGCTAACACCTTGAGGAAAAGAACTGGACAGATTTCCGATTTTAAGAAAACCTATGGAGGCATTTCTCCTTTCCCTCCATGAGCGACGTGAGATCATCCACCAGAATCGTAGCAGACTGAGCACATCAGGTCATAGCTAAAAAATACTCAAGTCCAGCAAGTTGTGTTCTTATTTATTTTAATGCTTTGTGATTGTTTTAGAGTCACTCTTTTTGTGTTTATGCTTAAATTAGGGTCCATCATGACCTCTTAATCACATAATACTAACATTTTCTTTTTATGAGCCAATACTAGCTCAATGCGACTCTAAACAGGTGAGATGTTAGTCTTCATTTAAGGGATCTCAGTGTTTCAGTTGTTTTGCAGTTTTCTGCATGTTTGCTCCAGATTTGTGGTGCATAGATGCTGAATGCTGCTTCTCCGTGTTTGATTCTGGTTGTGTGGATGCAGAGCAGAACCAGAACCAGAAGACCTGAGAGGTCTGGAAGGTTGCTATGACAACAGCAGGTCTTTAATGTGTTGTGGTGCTGAGCCGTTCAGTGATTTATAAACTAACAATATTTTAAAGTCTATTCTCTCAGTGCAAGGACTTAAAAACTGGAATGTTGTGTTGTATCTTCCTGGTTTTAGTCAGAACTCAAGCGGCAGCATTCTGGATATGATTGATTTTTTTTAGGCAGACTTGTGAAGACACTGTTGCAGTAATCAATGCGACTAAAGGTAAATGCATAGATGAGTTACTCTAGTTCTTGCTGAGACTTAAGTCTTCTAATCTTGGAAATGTCCTTCAGGCGAAAGAAGCCCGACTTTGTAACCATCTGATTGATTAACACAGGAAACTGTTTTAGCACTACTGCAGAAGCTAACATTCACAGCCTTCCTTATTTCTGCAATTAAGGGTTCAGCCAATCAGCGCAGAGGAAAACAAAAGCCGCTCCTGGATTGGGTGCTTTGCAAACACTAGTGTACCAAGTAGCATTTTAGCCAAAGCTGCATTTTCTTTAGAGTTACAACAAATCCAAAAATAAGAGGGAAGTTAATGCTCCAGAAAGTCTACAACTAAATCAGTTGGGATTCAGTGAAAATTATTTTTTATCAGTTCTCTCTCCAGCTTGTCCAGGTGTTTGAGTCCCACCTTCTGAGGGGTTTTTGTTTCTATTAAAGCTGAAATTCAGATTTAAATTCTGTTTTCCTGTCTTCCAGACGCTCCAGAGGCAGAAGGGAAAGGTTCTGATCAAACGAGTCCCGGCGGGAATGAGCTGGATCTGTTCGGACCGATGGTGTCCAACCCGCTTCCCCCCAACAACACAAAGCATGATCAGGTAGTTAAACACACACACACACACACACCCCCACACACAGAGATGTTTGCGTGGCTATCTTTGTGGGGACTTTCCATTGACTTTCATTCATTTCCACAGCCTGAACCTTACCCTAACCATAATCATTACATACCTAACCCTAGCCCTAACCAAAACTCAATTCACACTTTAGTCCTAAATCTGACCCTTGACCAAAAACAGCGTTTCCCCTTGTGGGGACCAGGCTCCGGACCCAGTGAGCAGTGAGTCCCCACAACGTCGTATGTGTCAGGCAAATGATCCCCACAAGGTATTACAAACAAACGCGCACACACATACACACGGTGACTTTCATCAGCTGCTTATCACCTCAGACAGGCTGCCACTGAGGGAGTCCTCACACACACACGCACACACAGAGGAGTGAATTCACAAAGCGGCCATGTTTCTGCTACGTGGCGACACATACTCTCTGAGGATCGACATCAAAGCGAACTGTCATAAAATCCTTTTCTTTGAATTAATTTGACCAGCGTCCTTCAAGGGAGTGTACGGAGATGAACCAAAAGAAACACATTTTATTTATCATTTACCTAGTAGGTCATGAGGCCAGCCTTCTTCTTCTTTTTGTTTCTGCTTTAATACACCAGGGTTTATTTTGTTTACAGTCACTTTGATAACAAAAAATGTCAATTTAAAATTCCTGTGTTAGCTTCTTCAATTTTGTTTGTGTAATATCTTTTGGTGAAAATGAGAAAACGACCTTTTATCAACAGAAAAAACCCATCAGATGGCAATATTACCATTTGAAAATGACTCAGAAATACTCAAAATAGTCTGTATGAACTTTTTGCACATATTTTTTTCCAAGAGAAAAAGATATAAAACTTCATCTTACAAAACCTTATCATGTAACAGAAAGACAGAAGTAAACATATTATTGGATTAAGGAATGTGGAAGTATTGTGTAGGACTTTAGTGCTTTTGCGAGGTAACCACTAGGGGACTCCGTAACTTCCGAAGGAAACTAAACAATTATAAAACCGTAAAGTACAATATTAATCAAATCGGCTTAAAACTATCGAGTAATGGTACACGAAAATGAGGATTCAGCACATACTTCTGTTTTAATCTCATTCACATATTTTTTTTTAAAAAACTTGTCAATTTTCTTTCTTTTAAAAATTGACAAACTAAAAAAAAGTTAATTTTAAATTTTTGTCTTTTTTTTTTTTTGTCAAATTCATCTATCCAAAAAATTCTGACTGGTTGAATTATGCAACAATAAAAGCACTTTGTTTTGGACATATTTTAATAAGACTGATGGCATTTGAGAACAAAAAAGGGCTAAATTGCTCTGAAATTGTTTAAATTTAGACGATTTGATTAGATTATTTCACTTATGACATGGGACTATATCTTGTTATAACTTAATTTTAATTTTTTTGAATTTTATTTATGTATTTTGAATATGCAAATAATACCTTCTTGCAATAGCAAATAAAACTTGAAGGAGGCACAGTAACTAAAGAATAACAGAAAAATATGTGGCAATTATTGTCCAGAAATAATCTGCCAGTGGGATTATTACTTTATTTAAAATCAATATTAAGGAATCAATTACTTAAAACAAGCTCGCATATCTTGCTGAAAAGCTACTTATAAGTTAGTTATGTCTTATTTCCAGTGTACTTAGATATTTTCACTACAAACTAGACCAAAAACACTTGGTAAATTTTGTATTTTTGCTGTAAACCCAACATATGGATTGTTTTTCTTTGAGGTAATTATTTCTAACACAAGAACACAGTTACAAAATGACTTAAAGTCACAAAATTACATTTTGTTCATTTTTCACAACATCAAACATTGCCAGACAAACAGAGAGCAGACTGTCTATTCATCTTTTCTATTAAAACAGATAATTTCCCTCCTCTTTCTTCTTTTTCCCCACTTTACTGACATTTCCTGCAACATTTAAACCTCAAAGTTGCCTGGCAGTGTGGGGGGCCAGTAATTGCCTCTGCCTTGGTGTGAAGGTTAGCTTTCCCTGTTTGCTGGTAAGTAACCCGTGACTTTTACAAACTAATAGGTTCTGCTCAGACTGAAGAAGTGATTGAACTGGTGACTTATTGCCGTCTTAATTCTTTGTTGACTTTGAAATCATGTTATGTTTCTACACCTTGAACACACAGACCTGCACGCAGGGGGGCTGAGTGTTGAATTCAGCAGCTGGATAATTCCCTGCAGTATTTCACACACCCAGCTAATCACAACAATACAGTTTGATTAGCTGGGGATTTAAAGGAACGGTAGCTGGCAGCGCTCTGATTCCAGCAGCTATTAACAGGCGCTGAGGAACGCCTCTCCGTCTGCGTGCATGTCAATTATAAAAAATGTGATTACAGCTTTGGAGACGTGGACGGATTTGTGTTATCCCCAGCGTTCCTCCTCCTTTGTCTCTCTATTCTGCAAACAAACTCACAAACACGTTGAACAGAAGCAATCATAACATTTAGAGAAAATGTTTATTTTCAGCTGCTTATAAAGTTTATCTTCATCTCGCACTGCAAAAAACGCAAATCTTAGCAGTTATTGTTGGTCTAGTTTCTAGTACAAATATCTTAGTACACTTGAAATAACACAAAACTAACTTAGAAGTGACTTTTCATTAAGATATAAAAGCTTTTTTTTAAAGTAAATTATTCCTTAATATTAATATAAAAGTACTAGTTTCACTTATAACAGGAGAGAAGTATCTTATTTTATTTTTTTCACTAATATTAAAGAATTATTTACTTAAAACAAGCTACTATATCCTGCTGAATAGTTACTAGTGAGTTAGTTTTGTCTTATTTCAAATTTATTAAAATATTTTCACAAGACACTAGACCAAAATTACGAATTTTTGTTTATTGTCATAAATGTCTTTCATTCAGGCATTTTAACAACTTATTTATTATTATTTTATTGTGAAATGATTATGTCATATGAAGCAAACAACTTTCCAAGTTGTTTATATTTTGCTTACTCAATCACTGTTTGTGGCTCTGGTGGATCTACTGCCTTTTTGTTTGAATTTCCACACAAACAAAAACCTTTGACATTAAAATACAAAACAAAATTTCACTTTATGGTTGATTTTTGGCGTACTTAAAAAGTAAAACTTCTTAAGAAGAAAGCTACCATTTGTTTTTGTTTGCTATGACCAAGTTTAAAAATAAAAAAGCTTTTCATTTAAACAAACATTCATGTTTGTTTAAATTTACTTGCAATCTTTATAATAACTTATTTTAACTTTTTATTTAACTTATATTAGAAATTTCACCCATAAACTGCTGAAGTTGAAGACATTTTTGTAATAAAAATTAACTGAGAACAAAATAAGTAATGAATGATATAGTAGAAGATTTATTTATGATAAATTGCATTTGAACATGTCAAAGTTTAGCACTTTTGTCATTTTTATGCATATTTTTAATTGGTTTTAAAGTACAGCACATTTGTAGGTTATTGAAACAACAACAAAATCACAATTTAACACATCTAACAGATACAGAAAGAAATTTTTTGTTACAGTTTGCAAAAAAAAAAAAAAAAACTTTATTTTCCCTGTTTTAACAGTTTTTGGATACAAGCCAGTAACTGACTGTTCTGTTCTTTGTACATAATTTGAGTTATAGTCTACAGAGTCTCTGTGCAGTTAAGTAAATAATGTATTTGTCGATCCATGCTTTGTTGCTTACAAGAAACACATTTAATGTTATTTTTAAATAAAGAGTTGCTATTTGTTATGTAAATATATCCCCAGATTTCCACTCATAGCTGCGTGACACTGCTGCAGGGCAGCAACGAGATTCTGGGTTCAAATCCATTTGTGGAATTTGCAAGTTCTCTCTGGATACTCCAACCTCCTCCTAAAGTCCAAAAACACGATTGTTTGGTCTCAGTCAACATGCAGCTTTTCCTGCATGAAGCTACGAAAACCTTCAGTATTGTTGGTGAATGCTGTAATGGCAGTATGTCTTGAAATAAACAGAGAATTGCTTGATCAGTTTTTCTGCTTTGGGTTCATTGCAAACATTTATCCTACACAGTCACTTGTCAATGCAGCATCTGAAAACTAAACAACTTTATTAAAAAAGTTGCATTTATTACATCTTTGTCATTACGAAATAAGCCTCTGGGTGATTTCACAACTGATAGTCCAGAATACTCGGTTTGATTTCTGACCAAAATTGCAACATTTGTTACATTTTTGAGCTGGTTTAGTTTGCTTTCACATTGAGCTGTGTAAAACAAATCAAACGGTTTGAAAAACAAGTTCCCCTCCTCGCCTGTGGGGGCGCTGCACCAAGAGCTACTGAAGGAAACGTCATGAAAACCTCTGAAGAAGACACTGAGCACAATTTTCCTTCTAAACAAAACTGTGGTGTCAGAATTTAGTGGTTGTAGGATTTCTCTTTATTAGTTGCCCAAACAACACACGTCATTTCTTTAGCTAGTGCTAGATTAGTTTGTTTGTTTTGGTTGAATTTACCCAGAATGCCCTGCGTTGTAGTCCACTTCATGGAGCGCTGTCTGGTTCACTTAGTGTTCACATATGCATTCAAACTGCACCAGAGTTCACTTCAGCCAAACTGATACCTGGGTTTGTAGGGGGACTAGAGTTTGTTTTTTTGGTTCACATCAGAGATCGATTGCACATTCACACCTTCCCAAACAAACCTGAATTTTTAGACAAACTAGAGCTCAATTAAATCAGACTAAACAGGGCTACTGTTGATGGGCACCGATTCCTGTGGAAGCAACAGTTTTATGACTTGTTGGTATTGACCCTTTGCAACTACGTCGCTTAATCATTAGAGGCGCCATGACGAAGATAAGAAGTGAGGGACAGTAGTATTGAATGGGCAACTGAAAATGTTTTCCAAAGTTGTTTTTTTCCAGTTTATTCATGGCTTCTACTTGTTCCAGTTGAGCTAATTTGTCTGTGAAGGTAACACACCTGGTTGGGGCTCGTAGACGGCGGTATTTACAGAAGTTGGAAGCAGCTAGCTTAGAAACCGACCCATACGTCCTCCACTTGACGTGTTGATCAAATTACCGACTTTGACTGAATTCACACTACATTATTTATATCACTATGTCATAAACAGCGTTTCCCCTTGACACCAGAGCAGATTTAAAAATGTATGAAAGACGAGATGCTAACCAGTTTTTTCCATACATGGTAGGCTACATCACCGCCGTCTCTTTCCTCGTTAAAGTTATACAATAAAATGACAAGTTTGGTTTTCATCCTTGTCTGTTTGTGCAGCTGACCGCGCAGCACCCTGTGACCATTTCTACAGTCAAATAACCTAAATAAAAGCGATATTAGGTTACAGATGTCTGTTTTTTGACTAGTTTTAAAGGAGAGCATTGGTTGTTTTGGCGTCCGTCATGGCGGAGTGGGCGGAGTTGTGGAGACCGTGATGTCACGTGCAAAGAGTCAGTAGTGGTAACTTGTTAGGCAGCTGTGGCTGCAGTCTAAAGCCCTGTTCATGAATGTTCAGTACCGACAAGACTGATGTATAGATGTAAAAGTCGGAGAGAGAACAGAGAACTGGTGGTGATCAGTGGCCTCTTGTTTTTTTTCCTCTTTCTTTGAGCCCCTGATCCGTTTCCCCTTGTTTTGATTTATTTTGGTCTCCGTTTCATGCTGTTCCTCTTTGGCACGCCATAATTCAGTTTCTCCGAGGCAAGCTTTGCTTTTGTTTTTAGTAAATTAGCACAAAATCTGCGGCGCACACACACATCTACACAGAACGTGGCGTGGCTTTAAAGCCACAGATGGCCTGTCAGAGGGGAGTGTATGGGTATTTTCAAGCTATGATGGGAAAACATGGAGAGAAAGAAAGAAGCGTGTGCGTGTGTGTGTGTGTGTTTGGCTGTAGAGGTCTATGAATAGCGACAGTGAGGAAACGGCTGTCAGAGCAGTAATTCAGTGCTCCGGCTGCAGCCATCAGCACAAACACAGGGTGAGAAGAATGGAGCCTTGTTGGAGAGGCTTTCTATTACACAATGTGCTGCTAGGAGCCCTGCAAGGCATCACACACTATGTGGATGGAGTGCATGATGCTGTTTGCTTCTCTTCGGAGATGATGAGCGGCGCTGCAAGTGTCGCTTAGAGGAGTGAGAGCATCTTACATCGTCGGCCACCTGGTTGGCTTTGGCGAGAAATCGTCTGATTGCTCTGCCGCTCTTTTTCTGCAAGGGGATCTAAAGTTTCTGGAGTATCTGGCAATCAGATGTTTAGTTGTGAGCAGCTTTGGAGTGGTCCAGTCTGGATGTAATTGGTGCTCATACCAGCAGTGGTTTGGTGTAATGCAGGGGTGTCAAACTCATTTTCGTTTTGGGTCAAATCAAGGACATGAAGACTCTTAAAGGGCCGGTTGTGCCCTTTAATAATGAAATCTGTTCACAAACTGATAAAATATCAATTAATTCTTAATATTAAATAATATTATTGAACATCTTTTCAGTTCCTCCAAGATTTCATGATTCTATTTGTGATTTAAAAAAAAAAAAGTGTTTGTGGCACTAATTTCGAAATATTTTTAATATTTGCGCTTATTAATGATGTAAAATGCGACTTTTTATTACTCGCTCAATAGATCCTGGAATATAATCTGACATCAATTAAGACTGAGGCATCTGTTTAGTACAAGTAAGAAAGTTTTTGACAGTTTTTGAGAAAAATCTTATAATAAACTTTCCAATTATTAGCGTAAAAAAGTGCAGGGATTTGTTGATTTTCTGTGATTTTTCACGATAATTCTCAAGACACTGGAGGGACTGATTGATATAATTTAGCAGTAAACACATAAAATCTGCATTGATTTGGTAGATAAAATAATATTTAAGCAGATTCAGTGTTTTGTCTTGAATCTAGAAGGCCATATAAAAAGCTACTGTGGGCTGGATTCTCTTTGAAGAATCTGAATTAATGAGCTACAACTACATTTAATTTCCCTGTGGGATCAATAAAGTATTTTTGAATTTGAATAAC
This sequence comes from Girardinus metallicus, assembly GCA_903067095.1. Lineage (NCBI taxonomy): Eukaryota > Metazoa > Chordata > Actinopteri > Cyprinodontiformes > Poeciliidae > Girardinus > Girardinus metallicus. Next base: position 11,637 of record CAEGAE010089115.1, on the reverse strand, counting down.
CTGCTCTGTCAGAAATACCCTGAATTCACCTGGACGACGTTTCGTCTCACTGAGATTGAAAGGCAGCGATGAGCCTCTGCTCTGTCTGCAGGCCTCACCTGTGTAGGTAAAAGTGAAACAGAAATTACATCCAGCGCTGATAAACATATCCATTAACTCTGCAAACACTCTTCTTCTTCTCTTGATATAAGCGGTTCAGGTGAGGATCTCTCTGCTCCTCCAAGCAGGATTCATGCTAATGTGTTGCTATTAATAGACGCTCCATCTTTCCTCTGAACACCTGACTCACCTCTGTGATGCAGCGCGGACCATCGCTTCCTTTTCACTCTTCTTTCCTTTTGTCTTCCTCTTCATCACTCTCTTACTTATCGTTTCTCTCCACATTTCTCTCTGTTTTTCTTCCCCCTGTCCATTTGCTCTACATTTTATCTCCTCCCTCCTGTCGTTGGACGGCCAGACGACGCGGCGCAGTGCTGCCTGCTAACCAGCGGAGGCCAATACACTCTTGGATGTTTGCGACGCTGATTTCAGAGCGTTTATTCAGCGGGGAGTGTGTTGCAGGAGCAGCTGTTTATCAACCTGTCTCTGCTGGTGTTAGTCATGAATCCTCCTCCATTCCCTGTCCCATAACTCAGGTTTTCTCAAACTCGCCTTGGCTACTTTCAGCTGCATCGTTTCTTTTTGCTTTTTTTTTTTAATAAATCAGTGCATGTTTGAGTTCATGCCTGCTTCTATTTGCAGCAGCCTAATTAATGTAATCCATCTCAATTAGCTGTGACAAGGCCTCTCTTCTTTTCTTCTTTGCTCATCTGTTTCTTTCTCTTTGGTTTTCAATCTTTTCTCTGCTTCTTTACTTATATCCCAGGTTTTATGCAGTAAAACTGCGCCGCGTGTACCTGAGCTCACCTGGGATCAGCGTTGAAGCAGAAAAAGTTAAATTCAGCTAATAAATATTCATGAAACTCCGCCTGAATGTGCTGAGATAAGGAAAAAATTACGATCTCTCAAAGTATGGAAAGCAGGGTCGACACAAAGTTGAAGAAGAAAGTACATTGTGGAAGATTAAGGAGGAGAAGAAGACACTCAATTAGCCGATCCCGATCAATTAACACCGTTTGTTTTGGCAGTTCATGTTGGGAAAATAACAGCAACAATCTTAGAGAAGCAACTGCTGCTACACATCAATCTGGGAAGGGATAAGAAGCCATTTACAAACAATTACATGTTATAGTTTGGGGAATTTTTTTCTTTTGCATTAACTGCAAAAACAAAAAATCTTACCAAGTATTTTTGGTCTAGCTTTCAGTGCAAACATCATTGTACACTTGAAATAAGACAAACTAACTGAAAAGGAACCTCTCAGCAATATGTAGAGGCTTGTTTTAACTAAATAACTCCTTAATATTGGCAGTTTATTTAACTTATCAGACTGGAAAAATATCATGTTATAAGTGAAATAATCTGCCAATGAAACTAGAACTCTTTCATCAATATTAAGGAATTATTTACTTAAAACAAGCCTCTAAATCTTCCTTTTTAGGTAGATGAAAATAAATGCAAAATATTTGCTTGGAATTTTGGAGACATGTTGACATAGAATAAAATAACAATGTTCATTTTACTCAAACGTTTGCCTATAGAGTAAAACGGATCATTTTAAGAGGTCTCTCATTTATTTTTTTTCCCCAGAGCCGTATATAGCATTTTTATAAAATCTTAAGTTAGCATAGTTACTTGATTGTGCTATAAATGCCTGGAAAATACATGATACTGGCCCTTTAAGAGTGTATAATTGAAGCAGTGTGTACTGTGGCTTTATAGAAATATTTATCTGCAATGTTTTGCTAAATTTACACATCTTGTTTTTTTCAGTCAGGTTCCAGTGCAGCTGCTCCACAGGTGGAACCCCCCACTTCCTCCTCCTCCTCCTCCTCTTCCTCCACTGCCACAAAGGTGGAGGAGAAGAAGCTTTTATCTAAGGACTCCATCCTGTCTCTGTATGGCAGCAGCTCAGTGGGCAGTCAGCCGCAGAACCAGCCACAGCCGGCTGCTGCAGGACCAGGTATCAGCCGCCATCCATTTTTAATAACCAGTTGTTATCCAGGTTCAGCCAGCTGACTTTCATTGTTTCTCTCTGCAGAGACACTTTATGCTCTTGCATCGAGTTTTACGGGATTTATAACCATTTCCTCCGAACTCTGGCTGCATTTATAAGGGCTCGGTATGTGATCTGTTAAACTACAGGTTCTTACTGCAAATGGAAGTTGCTGGAATATGAACCCTGTTGGTGTTATGTTTGCCTCTAAGCTCCACAACCTCTGCAGGGGTTTATTGTTGGCAGACAGGAGCAAATCCCACTTTATCTGTGAGCAGCTACCTATAAGGCCTTACTTTGTACCAAATGTGGGCGTGTTTTCATCCAAAACTGCTTCTGCATCTGACTGGGATCAGCAGATGAAGCTCCTGTTAATTGGTAAACGCAGCCCCTAAAGCTGTGATTTTATTTAGTTTGTTCTGTTTTTGCACAGAAACCTCAAGGCTTTTTAGCGGGTGTGTCATCCTTCATGGCAGCAGCATTGTCCTACAATGAAAAATGTTTAGTTTGAGGACATTTATTCATTGAGAAAAGAAATTACATATTAAGAAAAGTTAGTTTTTATCACATGTATTGGTGCCTTTTTAATATGATGCTTTCCCTTCGGTAGATTCGGTTCTGTTAGGGATCAGAATTGCAACATTTTCAGCTGCAGTGGATTGTCGAACCTCCCCCACTTCCTTCACATCAGAAAGAAATGGGTGACAAACGTTTGTGCTGGTTTATGCAACAAAATTTTTTGTTTGTGCTGCTATCATTTTAAACGTATTAGGAAATGTTGCCAGAGGTCATGAAAGGTCAACTAGCCCTTGCACCTTCTTCAAATCAGACAAAATTAGTGTCAAACAACTCGACTACTTTTGTGCAGCAAAATTTTTTTGTTTGTGCTGCTGTGGCTTTGAAGATATTAATGAAAGTTTAAAGGTCATTTTGATTTTGTAAAAATGGGGGGGCTGGTTGAACTTTTGACCTTTAAACTTTCAAGAATATCTTCAAAGCCAAAGCAGCACAAACAAAAAATTTTTGCTGCACAAACATAGTCGAGTTGATTGACACCAGTTTTGTCTGATTTGAAGAAGATGGGCTGGTTGACCTTTCATGACCTTCTTCAAATCAGACAAAACTGGTGTCAAATGTTTGTGCTGCTATCATTTTAAAAATATTAAGAAATGTTTCCAGAGGTCGTGAAAGGTCAACCAGTCCTTGCACCTTCTTCAAATCAGACAAAACTGATGTCAATCAACTCGACTACACCACTTTTGTGCTGGCTTGTGCAGCAAAATTTTTGTGTGTGCTGCTCTGGCTTTGAAGATATTAATGAAAGTTTAAAGGTCAAAAAGTCAACCAGTCCCCCTACTTTTATGAAATTAAACAAAATGGGTGTCAAACGTTTGTGCTACGTTTGTGGAACATATTTTGTTTGTGCTGCTATGATTTTAAAGATATTAAGAAATGGTCAGCTGGAAATGAAAATGGAAACACTTAATATTTTTAAAATGAAAGCAGCACAAACAAAAAATGTTGCTGCACAAACGTAGCACAAATGTTTGAGACCAGTCCTGTTAGATTTGAGGAAGGTGGGGTTTGATTTGCAGCTTGCTCGGCGAGGACGTGTGTGTTCATTCGGTGAAGAAAACACACACTGGTGCACTCCAGGAGTGATGCGTGTTGAAAATGAGAGAGGATGGTGGCAGATGAAAGGTCAGCGTGCAGAAATGCTGCCGACTCCAGTCCCTGCTGCATTCAGTGGCGCAGCGCAGCATCGGCGTGAGCAGAGCGGAGCGTCTGCAGATTCGTCTCACACTTAATAGATGTGAAGACTGAAGCGTCAGCAGCGTTTGTGTTTGTGCTGCGTGGGCGGCCGCTCCTACTGGACACACAGCACAAGCAGCGAGCGCGGCGGCGGTTTGGGATTCGATTTGAGCGAAGTGGAGGAGAGGAGTCAGCAGATCCAGAGTGGAGGCCATGTTGATTATTGATTATTGAGCTGCATTGATGGGGAGATGATTAGGATCGGAAATGGAGATGAAGGGAGTTTTATGATGCTTTCTTCTGAATGAGAGGAATGAGACGCTTCATCCATCCATCCATCCATCTTTCTGTCCATCCATCCATCCATCCATCCATCTTTCTGTCCATCCATCCACCCATCTTTCTGTCCATCCATCCATCCATCCATCCATCCATCTTTTCATCCATCTTTTCATCCATCCATCCATCCATCCATCCATTTTCCCATCTTTTCATCCATCCATCATCCATCCATCCATCCATCCATCCATCCATTTTCCCATCTTTTAATCATCCATCCATCTTTTCATCCATCCATCCATCCATCTTTTCATCCATCCATCCATCCATCTTTCCATCCATCCATCTTTCCGTCCATCCATCCATCCATCCATCCATCTTTCCGTCCATCCATCCATCCATCCATCCATCCATCCATCCATCCATCCATCCATCTTTCTGTCCATCCATCCATTCGTCCATCCTCAATACAAATGAAATATATCTTTTTTGGTTTGTTTTTATATCCAAACGTTGATGGAAACGTTAACCTTAAAAATGTTTTAAAATGTTTGAATTTTACCGTGATCATAAATAACCCTGGATATTTTCACTCTCCTTTTGTGTTTGTGTCGTTTCCCCCAGCGGGATCGTACCTGGGCCAGCCTCAGATGCAGTTCAACCCACCGGGTTTCCCTCCAGCGATGGGAGGAAGCGTCCCAACCACGGCCATGATGGGTGGCGGTCCGCCGATGTCCGGCGTGACGCTGCCGAACGGCGGCTACATGGGAGGGATGCCGGCCAGCCAAGGACAGAACCTCTACAACACGCAGCAAGGACAGCAGCAGCCGCAGCAGGGACAGTGGAACATGAGCCAGGTAACCCATAAGGACATTAATCCAGGTTCCCTCTGTGTTTTGGTGGACTAGAGAGCACACCTTTGCTGTTTTAGTAGTTTAAATCTCATAAATCCAGTGTCAGAGTTTGGTCATGCTTGTCCTAGCAGGTGATGTATGGCCCTGTGTTGTGTTGTCCTCCCTTTTCTCTAAAGCTCTGGACTTATTCTCCACAGCAACTTCTCCACAGCAGCAGCTCTCATCTGCTGTTTTATGTGCACAGTTGAAAAATTACAGAGTCTAATTTTAGTTAATTGACAAATTATTTTTCTAAACAGGATTCGTTTGCTAGAGTCTGTAAATCTTTTTACCTCCTTATCTTGAAAACAGTATGGTAGATTTTATGAAATGTTGTATTATGCAGACGTAGAAAAAAACTTCCGTCTGTTTACATGTCACTGTTTACAAGATGTACGAATGGTAACCAATTATCTTTAAAGTCTTCCAGCTTCCCTTTAGCCATAAAAGTCAGTTTTTGCATTTCCAGCTAGCTTGATCATTTATCTTTTTGTGTTCATCCAGTATTGTTTCTACTTTTAGAGTGGACAAAATTTTAATTTTTTTTCCCAAAGAAAATGCAATGCTAAAAATGTGAAGCTGATATATCTCAAAGAAAAGCTACCTGACATGCTATTGGCTAGCTTTTGTAAAGCAGCAAATCCAGAAGCGACATTAATTTTTCTTGTTGCTGATTGGATGCCAGCTTCTGTGGTAATGCTAAGACAGTTTCCACTCCGTGTATTAATTCATATTAAGGTATAATTTGTGTTTGAACTATTAAAAAGTTTAATTAATAGACTTTTTTGGAGGGCGTATCTAGTATTTGCAGAGTCCCCCTTCACCACCCAGCTCCTCTAGACTAGTGGCAGCAGCAATTAGCAACAACTGTTTTAACTGCGCTCCTGCTGAGCTCATCATCGGACCTACTTCTCAGTGCAACGGCAGTAAAAACGGTAATAAACAGCATAAAAAAGAAACGTTGTGATTACGTGCTAAAGGCAGAGTGTTAGAAAAAGCAGGAGCTTCTTAAAGAGACAGAAGCCCAATTTCAAGATATTAAATTACAAGGCAATAATAGCCGCGTGCGACAGTGATAATTTTATAGTTTTAATGTTTGTAATGATAATTTAGAAGTGAAATGATGAACTGTCAGCATGGAGTGAAGGTTTAAATCAGATCCTTGGATGAAGAGCCGGTTTCCGTCCATTAGCTGGTAGCGAACTGTCAGAGCAGGCAGCTGGGTAAGGAAGATAACCTAACAGACTGACAAAAACTGGGTTTCAGCAGCTCTTTGTTGCCCACTGTAATGAGCTGTACGTTTAGGAAGAGCTGTGGAAGCTGTTAAGAAAAAAAAATAAAGAAGGAGCTTCAGAGAAATAAGGAAGCTCTGGCATTCCTATGAGATTGTTTACCTGGCAGCTTTTCAGTCCACTTTGGACCAGATGTTCAGCAAATCTAGAGTCTGCTGCTGGTAAATAACGCCTCCAATGAAAACCAGAGTACAAAAAAAAACCTTCGTTTGACACCAGCTCTGCCATAAGATGCTTTTCTTGTTTCTCTCTCTTCCCAACCTCACCTTTGTGATGAGGCAGCACAGAAACACATATAGCTGTCAAACTAGTTCTCACAGAACTACATGTACAGGTGTGTAGGTGAGGATATATGTGTGTGTACCACTTGTGCAGGGGATGTCAGAGAACACACACCTACAGCACTCAGGTGAGCAGATAAGTGAGGCTGCAGCGAGGAACATTCATAATAGATAAGACAGAATGTTGAATGGGGAGTACGCACAGGCCGTTTGGAGCGTCTCACACGACGACAACCCTCAGTAAATATGTCACAGTAGCTGCATTTCCATTACAAACGTGTGAAAATCTTTGTCTGATTTCTTTTAATGTTGAAAAAACATTTTTGGCAATTGCACAGCTTCCATTAAATAAGAAACTAAATTAAAATCACATGTGAATAAGTTTTAAGTAATTAAAAAAAAACATGCCGCACTATCAACCTACTTCCTGTTCGTCTTCTTCATAGTTTGCGCCAGTGGCAACATCCGGTTGTTCATCGTGAAACTCGTGTGATGCGAAAAAAAGTGTCCATTCATTGTTCTGATCTTTACAGAATAACACAAGTAGAGCAAGCTGACTCTGTTAGGTAAAAGCGACCCATATCCGAATTGTTTTTTTTTCCACAGCAGTCTGAGTGGCCCAATTCTGATCTTTTCACCCTCCAAAAAATCCAATGTGTTCCACCTTCGTATGTGGAATTAAATCGGATATCTGATAGCTTTCGAACGGTCAGTCTGAACGGTCATGTTGCATTTTATTCGCCTTTTACATCGTTAACGTCATATATGCGTCATAATTCTGCACATCAAAGATGGCTGAAGCAAACCGTTCCTTCGTCTTGCTGCGATCTTCTGACAGTAATGTCTGCTTTCATTGCTCAGCAACTTTAAAATCCATTCTTATTTCTGTATACAGAGAAGTGTAATGTCTATGTTGTTCTGAGCCTGGTTGAAATTTAGCTCAATGAAAGAAATCCCAGACAGAACACTGAGAAGAGATGAGAATCAAGCAGAACCACATAAAAAGGCAATGGCAAATCTATAAATCAGTTTATTTAGATTTTTACACTTTCTTAACACTGCCACTCATTAGTTTTATTTTATTAACATTAGATGCATTTCCATTACAAATATGAGCAAAACTTTGTCTATATTATGCTAATGTCAAAAATTATTTTATTCAATAGAAATTGCTATATTTCCATTGAATAAAAAATTAAAATCAAACGTGAATTGATATGTTAAGTCATTTAAAAACAAGCCGCGCCATCATCCTCCAACTACTTCCTGTTGTAGTAACATCCGGTTGTTGATCATGTGACTCGTGTTTCCATTGCAGTTCTATGAAATAAACCAATTTCAATACGGCAAAAGAAAACACCTCATCCTATTGCTGAAATGTTTTAGCAAAAAAATTTGTTTTTCGAAATTGACATATTTCCATCGAAATGTCAAATTGCACAGTTTTATGCTCAACGGAAACACAACTAATGACAGATTTCATTGAAGTTTTGTTCTTAATTATGTAAAATGTTAGCAACAGGTTGAAAGAAAGGTGTTTTTAATATTGTGATATTGAGGTATTTTTGCTTAACCCACACCAGCCCTGGCCTAGTCCATATCCACAGGGAAAAGGAGTCGACCTTTATTGTATTGGTGTTTTTAGAACCTGCGTTTGTTCTTAAGGAGTAAAAGAAACTGAATTTCCTTTGGTGTTTTGTTTGCTTTTTTCCCTCCACTATCACAGCAAATGTCTAGCATGGGTTTGGGTGGCGGAGGACCGGCGGCCGCCGCGCCTACGACCGGTTGGTCCGCTTCTCCGGCGCCAGCTTCGGGTCAAACCCTCAGCACTCAACTGTGGAAGTAACCTGGACCGAGTCCAGAGGATGCATGGGGGTTGGGGGGGCAACAGACTGATTTAGTCTCCTGTCTGCACAACGTTGCTACAACTACTAATAATGATTTAACAACTTTAAAAAAAAATTGAGAAAGATCGGCAGCTGTGTGTTCCCCGTCTTTCCAAATGTTCCTCCTCTGATTTGTCTCCTTTTGTTGTTATTGTCTGAAAAAAGACAAAACAGAGTAACAAGCAGGAAGCTGCTAACGCTAACGTAAGCCTTTATCATTACAGAAACGTAGAGTTAGTGAATCGTGGTTCAGTACCTACAGTAGATATGGATATCTTGTTGTTGGTCTATGCTTCCCGCCTCACCCTTCCCTCTGTAACGTACATTGAACTCTCTCCTCTCTTCCCTGACTCCCTCTGTTGAGCCAACAGAAGCACACAGCAGATACTTGTCTGAGCAGTACTGCATTTCTATGAAAAATGATAAGAAACTCCTGCATTTTCAAAGAAGAAGGGAAAAAGTCTCAGCTTGGTGGGCTTTTGTGTGAGGTTCTGCTTCAGGTTTATATTTTATTTTGCACATATAGTTACAGATTTTAACCATTTCCCTTGTAAAATATTTAAAATATAGCATTTAAGTGAAGCAATATTACAATCACTGCAGGTTCTGTATGATTATTTAGTGAGCAAATCCTCCTGTGCCCGAATATATCAATGAATATAAGAGCAACTCAGCAGTTCTTTGATATTGATTTTGATTTTCACTTGAAAAACAAAATAAAACATTTGCTCTTCTTGGAGCTCCTTGCAGCCATAGGGGAAAAAAAGTTTCCACAATTTAAGATTTAAGAAGGGAAGTAGCATCTCGGTGCTGCTGTTGAAAATATGCATAAAGGTGACCTATTATGCTATAGGTTCATGGGCGACACAAAACATGTTCATTACATTTTTTGCACAAAATCATTCTTAGATAATCAGATCTTAGCCTGGTCAGTTCTGCCTACAAGCTGTTTTAGGGTGTCTTGTCACTTTAAATTTAAAAAAGCTGCTGCTGGCCACAACCTGGAACTGAAATGGCTGCAAACAGATGTGCAATTATAAATCAGACATCTTTATACATCTTTGTACAAATATGCAACTTTGTGTCTTTGTACATCTTTGATTATGCGAGAAGGATTCTTCATAAAATAAAGAAAGTTATGTACAACCCTGACCATCCTCTTCATGAGACTGTCCTAAGAAAACAGGGTATCTTCAGTCAGAGGCTTCTTCAGATTCATTGTAATACAGACAGCTACAGGGAGATCTTTCCTGCCAACGGCCTTCAATAACTCTTTGAAGAAACTGAATTAATGAGCAACAATAACATTTATTTTCCCTTTGGGATCAATAAAGTTTTTCTGAGTTGAACTGAAAAGCGGAGCCTCCTGCTGCAGGAAGTGGTTCTGGATGGCAAACCAACAATAAAACAATTGTCTTTTCCAGCACCAAATGTGGCGGAACTCAGATCAGGGTTGCTAGGTAACGGACTGACCTTCACTGGGGTTGCTAGGTAACGGGCAGTGCCTGCTGACTTTCCGGAGGGTTTTGAAACGGCTCATTTTCCAAACACACAAAAAACCAAAACAATAATTTATTGCCAAAAACCGGCTACGTGTTTATTTTTTTAAGCATTTGGATTGTTTTTAGAACCAAATGGAAATACAAAAACATTAAAAATGTGAATTTTCCGTAATATGTCGCCTTTAAAGTCCATAGCAGCACTGTAAGAAAAGCACAGCTAGTTTAGTCCAGACAGTAGCCTCTCGCAGATCTGGTTCAGTTCTGTCCAGACGTTTGTTTCAAAGCCTCTGAAACCGATCACTGTTTGTTTTGACACGATAAGGAGACAAATGAGCTTTTAATCCGTCCCAGGAGACAGCAGGGTCTTTAGCAGGGTCGTAATCTGTGAGAGAGGTGTGTACTCTCGTCGCAGACTAAAACTGCTGGTGCTTTAAAACCTCAAAATGTCGGTGTTACATTTTAACTGCTGAGCCATCTACGGTTCCTCTAGGTGTTTCAGGTTACTTCATCTGTGATTTTCTAAAAAAGAAACAAAATGAGTTTGTTGTTAAAATGAGCCATTGTTCTCCTCCACAATCCTTGCTGAAATCACAGACAACGGGGCGTATCTCCAGCTGTGTTGTTGTCCTGGTAACTCAGATCCAGCTGAAACTTTTCTGATATTCAGAACCGGTGCGACTCTTGCAGCATTTCATCCCCAGTAAGCGATCTCTCTGCCATCTTTATTGTGGTGCTTTTTGTCGTGTGTGGTGCAAGAGAAACGGTTTGCTACAAATAAACCTGGACGACCAATCAGAGGTTGAAAAGAAGGACCTGTATGACACTCTTGGATGGGTCCTATCATTATCCATGTCTGCCATGCAATAACTGCTGCACTCTATGTGAACATTACAATAAAATTAAAGTCCTCCAGGTTTATTTGTGGTCTGATTAATATTTCTGATGCCTCGGTGCAGAGAAACAGTGAATTCTGTGATTAAAAACAATGATATAGTGGAACGATCCTGTGTTTATCTCTGTCTGACCTTCAACTTTACTGCTGAATTGTTTGCTCCTTTTTTGTTCTTTCAAATTTAATGAGGTTCAATCTGAATAAAGACTCTGAAATCCTAAACTTTTTATTGTTTTTATTTTCCTTCCTTGTCATTTAAGTTTTTCGGTCCTAAAGCAGGAAGTCATTTTCTGCTTTTCCAAAAATTCCGGTTTTCTGTTTTTAATCGTACTGTGCTTCACGATTGAAAGAAACTTTTGACCCCAAATGATCATTTGAGTCATTTGATGGGAAATCCAGAAGAACAGACATGAATTGGAATTAAAGGAACTTACTTTGAGACGATTGAGATTGGATAAAAATCCCATTTTTACCGGATAAAACTCATGCTCATTATTTAGTTTTTATTTATGTAGCGCCTGACCTTGGTACATGTTTGCAAAGGTTTCATATTCAAAATGGGGGAGATATTTTTCTTATAATCTTGCAAATCGATGTTATTTTTCACTTTTTAGTGAACAGGTGGACAATAATACACAGGACAGCTTTCTATAGAAACACACCTGCAGATACACTGCCTGGCCAAAATAAAAGTCGCCACCTGGATTTAACTAAGCAAATTGGTACAAGCCTCCTATTGGATCTAGCAACATTGTGTGCCCAAAG
>CAEGAE010089114.1:0-35344 GCA_903067095.1 Girardinus metallicus | reverse complement strand
CCCCGGAAAAAGACAAAAACCCGGACATTATCATGACTCAATAAAATCCTCCCAGGCCGAACTTGAAAACTGGACATTATGCTGCTAACACTTAGCTTTCGTCAACAACTCAGGCGGAAGTGAGAACGCAAATAAAGTCCCGGCCGGAACACGGTGCGCTAAATAATAACACATAATAACGAGGCTTCGAGGCAGATCAGTTTTCCTCGAGGAATTTTAATAGTCGAGGTACTCGAATCACTCGAGGAATCGTTTCAGCCCTAGAAATCTTAAACTTTTTTGAAAAAAGCAATAACAAATGCATTTAGCTTGTTGTGCACTTGAATGTTGAAGTGAGAGTGAATGCTCTTTTCACTGTACATGGAAGAATGGAACATTCAAAACAACTCACAACAATAACATTTATCCTAAGTGCCGACCACAAGATCTTAGGGTTTAACTGCATCTTAAACCCTATGATGCAATTATAGGACCCACGGCATACTTCTGCTACTGTGGATATGACAGCGTACACAGCCTGTACAGTCAGCATAAACCTCAGAAACTGCAGAAGATTAACTTTCATGACGGGTGCACTCTAAGAAAAACATGAAGGCCACAGTGAAGTTTACCAGAGAAAACATTTTTCCAGGCCTGGATGTCTGGGAAAATGTCATTTTGACTAAAATTGAATTATTTGGACACCAGAACAGAGGATTTTATTCTCAAACAATATACAGTATTCCAGGAAAAGAAATTCATGTCAGCTATGAAGCAGGGGCGTGTAAGTGTCATGGTTTGGAGACCTGGTCAGCCCACTATTACGGATTCTACCATGTATCAGAGGATTCTTGAGGAATATGACTATTGGAAGTATCTCACTGAAGTTATTCCAGCCAAAGAAGGTCCAGTTTTGTTGAGGTTTTATTCCAAAAAGTAATGAAAAGTACATGTTTGGTGTTTACCTGTAGCTACACCACTTTGTTTTTCAAACATAATCAATGAGATCATTCATTTTAGAGGAAATTAATGTTTAATGTGGTGTCCTAAATTTTTCACAACTGTGTATATGCTATAAATTCACTCTTAGGACTTTATGCATACTTGAATAATAAACAGAATGTCACTTCCTACACAAACATTTTTAACCTCCACCAAAGCTGCAGTAAATCATCATGAGAAGTTGTCCCCAGCATGATTTTTCAATAAGTCAAAATCTGCCTCAGTCATTACAACTGCCCTCCACTGTTAGAGAACGCACATGCCGACAAGCCTGATCCGTTTCCACATTTACGGTTTTCTTTCACATGGATTGGGAGAAAGTCGAAAGAAACATGCGGTGAAGCCCCAGCCACATCCCCAAAGTGTGAGTGGCAGAAGCAGGCAATGAACACCTTTATTCACCGAGAGACAGACTCGTTCTAAACAGTGAAGAAGATTACAACCTCAGATCAGTGAATAAAAAGCCAAAATAAACGCATCCATTATAGCCTTTTTTGACAGGAAAAAACACGGGAGCCTAGAGAGAAGAGCTACATAAAAAGGGGCTTTCAAACGTTTCCACCAGCACTGGAAGAGGCTGCATTCTCTGTGACGAGATACAGAGAAATAAAGTGAGAATAAAACTGAACAGGCAGTACCAGTGAGTAAAATATATCTGAATATGAATTAGAAACATAAAGTACAGCTGTGCAATATGTAACAGGCTGACAGCTTGGATTGCACCAGAAGACTGCCTGAGGAACAACAAGCCTCTTCAGGGTATGATTTACAGAAAGCTTATTAGCCTTATAGTTAGTGTTCGAGGATTTGCAGTGCATTAATAGTTGGCTTTTAACGTCTTAGTTTAAAAAAATGCCGTTAAAGGGGTAGCATAGATTGTTTGAAGTCAAATCCTCTGACGTTTTTATTAGTAATATTTGTCTTCGGAAATGCAACAAGAAACTGGCTTTTGACAGTAACTGGCCAAGCGCCGCTATGTCACACGGACAGCAGCAGCACTGCGGACCCTGGCTATATTTGAAAAGGCGTTTCAAAATAAAGTCAGCAACAGCACAGAGATGAAACAAAAACTGAATTTTTGACAACAGGTTGAGACGGCTGTGTTGGACCTGGGAATGTTGGCAAACTTTTGGAAATCTCAGAGTTAGGGTGCTGATCTAAGCATCCTGTGAATGCAGACACAGATTATTGTCTTAGTAATGCTAATCGCTGTTTTGCATCGACTGCTCTCTTGCATGCACAACGTGACGTTTACTGTGCTCCTAATATAATTTAATGACCACTTGCAGCAACAAAATGACAAAAATCGTCATCCTTATGTCTCCACATATTGAAGTGGATACGTTTGTGTGCTGCTGCTGTTTTTTGTTGCAGTCTCTCCCCGGATCTGCAATTATGTTACTGCCTGTGGCGTCTCCTCAACTATCTCTCTTTATGCTGATGTGGGTTGAAGTTCAAAGAATCTCTTTTATTAGGGACACAGCCAGGGCACAGCGACAAAACCGTGTTTTATTTATCTGAAGGTTAAGTCAAAATTTTCTCTTATAGTTGTCAGTGAGTAAAATATATCTGAATTAGAAACTTAACAAACTAACTATATAGGAACTTAGTTTTTTAAGTTCCTATATACCAAACGTCTACTTTTTAGTGAGTACATGTTTTTCTAACCTAAGCTAAAACCTGTGTTTATGTTAAAAATGCCCTTGGCAGCCAAAGCAATTATTACAGCTTCCAATGAGTCTTTTACATCTAAGTGGAGGACTTTAGCTGGAAGCCAAGCCATAGCATCTCAAACAGAACTTCAGTCATAAGTCCTTACTTTGACTAGACTACTGCAAAACCTACATTTTACTTATTTATTTTGTCAATTTAAAATTTCCTTGTGGTGTGCTTTGGATCATTGTACGCTGTGCCAATGGTGGAAAAACAACTTCCTGTTACAGGAAAACAGTTTATCCCCCGTCATCGGTGGCTATGCAACTAGCTTGAGCATTCACAGCAGACTCTGATATGGGGGACTAGCTGTAGTGCAGCAGAGAGCAAGGGAGAGGGTATGCATACACAAGCATGATTGATAGGGCTAAGATCCTCCTCCTCTGATCACTTTTGTTTCAGAGGACAACTGGGAGGAGGTAGAGGAGCGTGATTTTTTTTTCACAGATTATCTGTCTCATATTGTAGTGTCAAGACCAAAAAAACATTTTTTAATGTAAAAGTTACATACTGCAGCCTTAATAAATAAAATAATAATTTGAAAACTGCATTTTGCACTCATATCATCTTCATCTTACACTAAAGTGTGTTTCTGTTTCACCACTTTTGTTTCAGAGTGTGACAAAATATATATATGTAAAAAAAAAAAAACATCTGAAGCAAAAGAACCCTGAAGACTCTGCAGCAAAAGAGTCTTTAAAATTCTTTTTGAGTTGAATTTGAATAAAGAAAGGATATTTGGATGGGTGGATAGAGGGAGAACAAATCTAAACATCAGGAAAGCTAAATGAGTATGCAAAAGGAGACATGGAGCCGTGAGGATGATGAGGAAGGCAGCAACACAGACATACATATACATGCACATGTACACAAAACTGACAGAAAAAAATGCCTGGGGCATGCTGGCAGAAATGTGAGAGGAAAGTCTGCTTTTGGAAGCGCTCATTGTGACAATGGTAGCTGATTAATACAGCCTCACCCTGCTGGAGGATCAATGGCTGACTGGAACTGATTCAGTTTTACATCCTCCGAGAGCTTAGATTGCCGTGCACGGTAAAAATAGACAGTACTTGCTTAAATGAAACCAACAGGAAAAGACGGAGATTCTTGGCCATCTGGTAAAGACACCTTGCTTTCATCTCAATTACTGGAGATTCTTCTGCAGTTCCAGCATCGTGGACCGTGATCTGCTTTATATAGCGAATCAGCTGCCTTGTCTGGCTTTTGTATAGCTTTTTTCATTATGCCAGATGGACACACACACCCTGAAGCCTACAATCAAGCTTTACAAAGTTATGCAGTATTATTGACTGAGATGTTGCATTGTGTTTCAGGGAGAGCTTGGAAACGGCCGTCTAAACTTAAGGTTGCGGAAAACAAGGCTCCCTATGCTTACGCGTCGCAGGTAGGAGGGAAACTCAAGAGACTTGCCCCTGGATCTTGCCCTCAGTTTATTCGGCAACAAGCATTGATTAAGTGCAACATACAGTAAATTTTGAACAGAAGGTTCTGCTGCTGTCCAGACAGCACATTTTTCAAGCTGTTTCAAGCCAGACGAGTGGGCAGCATACCCTTTAAGCTCTACACGCCTTACTCTAACTGAACATGCATTTTAAGCATACAGAGTTTAATAGGAGGCACATAAACACTGCTTGACAAGCTGTCTATCTAATAACCAAAAGCCAAATCCGTTCCTTGAGAAGAAAAAGAAGACAGTATTGTAAACACGCTGCTGTTTACTCTGGGCAATTATGCAGCACCGGAGAAAAAAGGCCTCAATGCAAATGATTGAGTTGGATATGAAAAGTGTGTTGTGTCCATTTCTATTTAACCCTGTTTTCTCTGATAGCTCTATATATAACATAATATAACATAATGCAATAAACATCGCAAAAGTTCTGCGAGGTAACGCAAAAGAAAAAGAAAAAAAAAAATCAGTGTCCCCTATTGGGCGCCGTAAGATCCAGTTTTGTGGCTTACAAAAACCTACATAGAAAACTAACAAAGGACACAACCCTGAACAATACCATGGAAAAACATGGTGGTAGTAGCATCATGCTGTGGGCGCGCTGCATGGTTAAAGTTTATAGGAAAATGGATGATGCTAAATACTGAGCTCCAAAATAGGAGAAATAGTTAAAGACTGGAAAAGTTTTGATATTTATGGAGGGTTCCCTTCCTAGCAGAACACCATCCATACAGCCAGAACTAAATGGATTGGTTTATATAAAGGCTAAACCTAACACATAAATAGACCTGGTGAAAATCCACACCTAAAAGAAAGAAGAAGAACTGGCACCAAAGTATCAGTTTCTAGATGTGTGAAGCAGCTAGACACATGAAGTGCAGTCAAAGGTAGTTCAATAAAGTGTTTACTTGAAAGGGCTTAAAGAAATTTTTGTTATTTTTTTATTTTTGACCTCCAACTGCCTCCAGTGACCTGAAGTTGATCGTAACCTTTCTTAATGAAGAATGGAGTTCAAATAGTTTGGAAGGTCTTGTTCATGGGCAGAAACTTTTAACACGTTTAATGCAAATTTCGGGCAACAGTTTGTAGTCAAACAACGTTCACAGCATTCTCTTATTACAATAGCTGGAAGTTTGATGGAAAATTAACTATTAACTTCTTCCAAAGCAGGCCAAAGAGAGATTACCTTCTGGCCCTTTTCAGTGTCAGCCTACAGCGTACAATGACCTCCACATTTAGCTCATCACTGGCTGTGTGTCTACTCATTAGGCTTTGGCTTAAGACCAATACCCAATTAAATCGCATGACCTCTCAGCAAAGCACAGCCTTATTTCTCTGATGGATGATTGGCTTTTTTGAGGAACTATTATAGAACTGGCAGCTTTGTCATTACTTTTTCCCCTCAGTGTTTGGATCCCTATTCTTTAATAGATCTCACTCTAATCACTCAAAGTTTTATTTAAGCTTGAAAGGAAGAAAGTTGGAAGGAGAAATTCCTGATTTAGCAACTTTTTATATTTCACTTTTATTACTTTCCTGAACATACCCCCTATATACAAACGTTCCCTCCACATCGCCAGCTTGCCGGCGCCAATAGTCTGACACCTCCATTAAATAAGGTAGGTCAGTTTGATCAATCAGGGGCATGGGTAGTCTCGCTCTACATCTGGCTCTGTTTGAAACCACAGGGCATGAGCAGCCCTGGAGGCTCATTAGTGACACTTTTTAGAGGAGGAAAATGAAACACAGGTGAACAAACTTCAGACTTTTACAAGAGATGGATTCCAGGAGCAGAGCTGACAGATTCCCACGGGGCTCTCTTTAACCCACAGGGAAAGATTGATGAATGCTAAGAAAGACACGGAGCAAAGATGGATGTGACGAGACGGATGATGAGAACATGTGTCCAACTCTGAGGAAGAACTTCTGGCACCAAAACAGACTTTGGTTTATAGTTGAATCAATCTTAAGCAAGCCCCTGTAGCTTTTGATTGTTAAAAAAAGAACAGTAAATGGACAATGTAAAAATGACTAATGACTTGAAAGTTATTTAGACCTCACCTTGAGCTTGCAAAGCACAAATTTCAAACTGTCTTTATTTAGTTGACAAACATTAAGTCAAAATGAATAGACCTAAGAGTGAAAAACTAAGTTCATCTCACAGGAACGAAGTTTAGCAATGTATGCCTAGATGCTAAATGTTGTTTTCTGTTGACTATTAGAGTTTAAATTTAATGGCCCGACTCAATCCTGACCCGAGCCTCGGGTCAGATGAGGCCAGAGTTATTTGTTTGATGATCAGCTTTCTTCAGGTCCGACCCCAGCAGTACAACCAGGTCAAGACTTTGACTGGGCCATTGCAGCACCCTGATATGATTCTTTTTCATCAATTTAATTTGTTTGCGGCTATGTTTGAGGCCACTGTCCTACTATTTGGTCATGTGTCAGCTGTGGGACAGATGACCTCACATTTGACTCTGACAGTATTGCCTGTCTGTGCAGCTTTGCTAGGTTGCACACACCTGCACAGATTTGCATTTTCCACAAGAGAATAATTTACGTTAGTGCAGAGTGATGGATTTTAAATGGTTTAGAAATGGTTTAATAACCTTTTCCAGGTTATTGGCAGAAACATTTAGGTCATTTACAACTTTGCATGGTATTTATCACACTTCATTACGCTTCAAACCCATACCTGAAAAAAACTCTGGCATTTATAGACGTGCTGTAACCTTCTGATGATCAGTTAAACAAGTGCATTTTATTAGTAACACCTGGTTGCTACTTTACCTATTAAATCCTGTTAAAAGCAGCCATCTAAACTTATTATATATATACTTAGATTTTGGCTGTTAATAAAAAGGCTAATTGCCAATGACGTGCTTGCTCATCCTTTGCTTATATTCCTGTCCCAAATACAGTATTTATTTCCTCTTAGACTGATCTCAATAAAGCTTTTGTGATAATTGGACAGATAGGCTTTTTGGTGCTATTCCTTTTATCTACTTTTTTTATGTAGAGTTGGTGAACCCAGGATCCCACTCTTTGGAGTGGTCCTCCAACATTGAGCTTTGGAGATATTTTTCTATTTATTTTGTATTTTCTTTTTTTTTAATCTTCTTTACTATATTATCAATACTGTGTGGTGACAAAAAAAAGAAAAAAAAAACTCTCGGCCTCTGCCAGCATTGATGGTTATTTTAAATATGGTCTAACTTTTCTTTAAATTCCTCTCATTGCAGATTTGTCCAGGTTTAGACAAATATCTATTTTCTTGTAACTATTTCCTGCCTTATGAAAATTACCACAAATTTGCTTTACTTGAATATCATGTTTTCTTGTCTTTCCCACTCTGAAGAGTGTCATGAATGTCTGGATTATATTTCCAAGAAGTTTTGATCAAATAATAAAGAATAGATCAACAAAATTAGGTACATTCATTTTATAGGACTCCTTTAATAAGCTCGGTGATATTGTCTCTGTGAAACACAATTAAAAGATTTTTTTCCCGCACTGAATAAATGCACTTAAGCTAAAGCTTAGGCTACTAAAACAAAGAAGAAACTAATTTTAAGGCCTTTAATACATCTTTCCAGGGGTGCCCATAAAGGTGAAGGGTACTGCATGTATATCTGTATAAATTTGGAACAATGTGCTATGAGCAAGGATAAAACTGGTTAGATTTACACAGCAGAGTAATAAACCTCTCAATGTCAAATCCGTACAATAAGTGAAATACTAATTTTAACTGTGTTGGCTTCGAGTGCCTCTATATTAAAAGTGTAAAAAGAGCCATAGACACGCCTGGGAGGCAGAGAAGGGAGAGTGAAAAGAAAGAAAGAAACGTGTCTGGCTTTGTACATATCTAAAGAAGGACAGGGAACACGTTGTTCAGCCAGCCGTGTGGTTTATCTCGGAAACTACAGTTGTAAAACCTGAGTAATATGGTTCATATCTGCTAAGTTGACAAAAAAGCACCGACCCTCTGCAGCAGAGTCGGGCTGTCTCATTTAAGCTCTTTCTGCTGGTTTTGACTGACAGACGGACAAACTGAGTGACAGTCAAGGCGCTGCACCAGACGACGAATGCTTTCCAAAGCTTAGCATCCAGATAAAAGCCACCACTCACATAGCTTCTCTGTCACTCACGGCTTCGTGGGCCTGACACACAGAATGCGTCTCTTTCTGATTCCTTCTGAGTCGGTTCCCAAAGGTGAACAAGGTGAAGGTGAGTCCAGGTGTGTGTGAGTCTGCTGGTTGCAGGCTCGAAACAAAGCAAACAAACACACTGACAGATTTGTTGACATTTTTGCACCTCGCAAAGCAGGATAACGTCGGGAGAAAAAGGTCAATTTATATTTGCTCAGTTAATTTCTTTCTAGACTAGGCTGGCTGTCGCATCACAGCTGAGTGACTGTATCCTAAACAGAAACAAAGATTAACATAACAAGACAATCAGGGGAAGCATCCCAGTGTGAAGGTGAGGAGTCATTATATTAGGAGGCAACAAACGAGCGACACGTGAGGCACTCATCCCCGTAGACTCGGGTGCATTCAATCAACTCGCATTTTACAAGACCATCACAGGCAAGGGTTTAATTGTGTGAAGATGTGCTGCTATAACTATGGGCAATAAAGAAATGAATAAAATGTCACTGTAGCGATAAACTGCAAATAGTGTGTAATTATAGATTTATTCTGGGGTATTTTTTGGCTTGAATACTGCCAGGTCTGCAGAATCAGAAAATTCCCTGTTTAACGACGTGAAGTAGGCCGAAAGATCTCCAAAGCAACCAACCATGCTCTGATTTAAAAACGTTGTAAAAAACATGAGAAGCAAAGTCAGTTGTATGTGTTTGTCCTGCAAGAGTTACAAGGACATTTCTAAGCCACTCCCAGCCAGCACACCTAAGAGGGCTCCACATGGGAAAAAAGAGGGCAGACCATATGGGACCCAAATGGGTTTGTCCGCAGTTTCCATGATGGCCCCACATCGGTTTGCCCATGTAGGGTCACCGCCTACATGGGCCCTACATGGCGGAGTATGGTCTACATGGGCCCATGTAGGCCAAAATATGCTCTTAGAAGAAAAAAAAAATCTAACTAAAAATAGATAAATAAAACTCACCTCGGCAAACTGAAGCCGGCTGAATGTGCTGCCTGGAAGCGTGGTCAGCTCATAGTTCTTTTTTGGTGCCACCCAGGTCTCCATGATCTCCAGCTTGCTTGTTGCCAGGTTGGTGGCATGATGCTTGACCAGGTAGCCCTGGAACTGGTCTAGGTGGAAGTAGAGATGCACTGACACAGGGTGACCCATTGGGAAATACCTGGCACAATAAAAAAAAAGGGGGAATCCATTAGGAAAACCTCAGACTATGGAGCAGCTTTTCACAGATAGGACTGTAAAAAGGGAAAGGAAGATTTTCAGGATTTATTTAGGTAATGTCTAGAGGGAGTCTGCCTTGCACATGCTAATGTGGCCGGATGCAAATGTGTACTTGCTGTAAAGGTTAGTGGGAGTCAATGTGTTCTGTAATTGTGTGACACAGTGGACATGAATTCAATGACCTTTAACAGAGATGTAATCTGTCAAAGACATGTCGACAATACAGATTATTCCAGGGAAGTGCTGCTTGTGGGCTGTTAAACCCACACTTATGTGACTGGAGTTTATACGTTTTATTATCCGGGCCTGAACACTGAACATTATTATGAAGGACACCATAATAAAGGAACTACCCCTTAAATCATCTAACCTGGGTATTCTCATTACTTCCATAAGTACAGGTTCATCTTAGATAAGGATCAGAAACATGATCAGCAATTTAAAAAAGAAATTTAGCACAACATAAAAAAAGGTGGAGCATTTTGTAAGAGGTGAAAAGATGGGTGTAACGTTTGAAAATCTCAGTATGACATACCCAAACGAGAAGGCATACCTACATTTACTGTCTTTTTTCGATTTGCTGCTGTAGCTGAGATTAGGTCTGATCAAAAGGAAATAAAAGCAATAGAATGCCCCTATAGGATATTTTTATGCAGTTTAGGAATAAATATAACCTTATTTAAAGATGTTTTTTTACCCCCGGTGCAATTTACTGACTATTTTATATATATTTGACAGTTCATATGATTTATATATACGTATTATGTCAATCAATCAATCAAATTTTATTTGCATAACACCTTTCAGCAACAAGGCATTTCAAAGTGCTTACATCATAAAATCACAAAAATACAAAGTCATAGTTAAGTGTGTCACCTAATTTTCCATGAGTACCTAATACCATTTGAAAGCAGCGTCAAAGATATCCATACAAAAACAAATATCATTAAAACTCATCCTTTTCTCCTTTAGATTCAAGAATAAAAATAATTACGCTAGCCAAAATGCACTAGTGGTTGCGGCAGCACATACACAGCGGTGGTGGGTCGCCTTGACCTGACGTCACGAATGCTAAACACAGACCTAAACCTTGTGAAAATCCTTCTCAAAATAGACGAAGCTCTAATAATTTCAAAGATGCGGCCTACTGCTTCATGTTACGGCCTATGCATTACAAATGGGATGCAGTTAAAATTAAAGTGTGCGTAAAAGCAAGTGTCTCAATACCATTGGTAATATAGTGCACCTTAAAACTCTTGTAAACCACAAAGAGAATAACAGCAAATGACATATCTATTGTTAAGTGGGTGTGTGAGTACTGACGTGAAGAAAGGAACAAAGAACAATGTAAGCTGGCAGCACGGAGTTGAACTGGGTCATCCAGTTATCTGAAGCAGAATGAAGATCTCGCCCTGTGATTAGAGTGTTTATTTGTGCATGGCTTCATATGTGGCAGAGGGCTGCCCTGAGGCCAGACAGCCACAGCAACTTCTGGAAAAACATAAAAGGATTGAGAGTGGGCGATGTTGGGGGATGCTCAACAGCTGCTGACTGCTCATGTTCTCACTCCTTCTCACCCAGATTTGTAATCTCTGTGTATCCCAAACTCCTTATTCCACGTTTTCTTCTGCACAGACACACACACACACACACCCACGCCCCCACACCTTAACACAAACACACAGTGTTCCCCCCAGCTCCCCTGTGCAGCAGGCAGCCTCATCAGTATTCAGCTAAAGCACCAAGAGTCAACCAGAGCTAGCAAACGCTACCCTGACAAGCAGAACAGCAAATACTTACACCCCCAAGGATTGCATTGCACCCTCCCCCCAATCTCCTGCTTCGTTTTCTGTTTCTCCTTTCCTTTTTTTCCCCCCCCCCCCCTCTTACAGCTCTCTGCGCTTTCTTTCACCTTGCTTTACCTCGGCTTTCAGGTCTCTCTGACCTGCCTTTCCAAAAAGCCGATACAAGAGGCTGAGCGAAAGGGGCCGGGCCGCAACCTGCACAGAAGCTCCATTCAGGCTTTTACTGCTCTGCCTCTCCAAGAAAGTCACAGCAAGCTGCTAAAAAATCCAAATCACTCTCCTTGTTCGTCTACTCTCTTTCACGTATGCCGAAGCCAAAGCACCCATCTGTTACGTCTCGATGTATGCTTTCCATGCATGCAGCAACAAACACCTCTGCCATATGAGAGCAAACTTAGCACAACAGGCAGTTCCTATAAATAAACTCCTAAGTAATCATTTTTTGCTGTGACACGCTTCAAGGTAAACCCTGATCGATTGAATTACTTGGCTTCATCGGTAAAATTTCAGACCGATAAAATATAAAGAAGACAGCTCAAGGCACGGGGCTTTGCATCGTTTCACCGGACTAATTACACATTCAGTCATTATGCCGACAAACCAGAGAGATGCCAGATATGTACAAGTGTAATTTTTATTTGTCTCTATTTTATTTATTTATCTCATTGTTCTTAAAGCTTTTTTGTGCTTCTTCCAAATCGTTTCAGTGAAATCTATGCGAGATTATTAAATTAGAAAAAGCTTTTAATGCAAAAAAGGGAATGCTAGGAATAAAGAATTGTATTTTTGAGAGAACTACATCTAAATGTTTATTATTAAATAAAGACCTTAGAGAATCACTTTGTCACACTGCAGCGGAAGTACCAAACTACAGGAAAGAAAAGTGAAGATCCAAAGAAATTCAAACTTTCCAAGGACATTTTTCTGTTCAAGGGAAACAAGATGTATGTGAACTGCAGCATTTGTCGACTTTACAGAGATGTCTTTTAACTAAATCACTGCTGTCTAGTTATATTTGTAGATCAAAATCTGAAACAATTAAAAGCAGCCCCTACCTGTAGAAAGCCACAGTCTTTTATCAAAGTTTTATTTAGATTTACAAAAGTTAAGATATGTTGGTAGGTGAGCTCATTAGTTTCTGAGCTCATTACTAACACCATTATGTAATAAATTCATTGTGGTTCCTTTAAGTTTCTTTAAATATGATTGCTTCTTTCTTCTCTTTTCTCACATGAACCTTGCATGAACTTTTATCAAATATATGCTGAACTAGCTCTCATTCCAACATTTTTCCTTTACTATTGTTAAAACATAAATTAGATATGAAATTTGTACAGATTAGAGTCTATTTAGCTGTAATACACTTCAAATTCACTACATTCGCTGTACACGAATATCTAAAACCTGCAAATCCTTGACACCCGCCAACTACTTTTTTTTAATAGTTCAAATACTACACACACTATAAAATACATTAATGCGCTCAGCGGAAATGGACATTGCACAGGACACTAAGCTAAAATCTACAGTTTTTCTTTTCTCCACTCTTGGAGGAACAGCCAATCAATACCAATGAAGGTCTTTCAGTTCAGAGCTGCTGTTCAGTGTTGTTTAATGTTGCCACAACATGTTAGAGAAAATAAATTTTCACTTAATGATGAAAGACCTAGAAATGTACCTGCTTCATCACAGACCATGGGAGCTCAGGATTATAAGAGTATCAGAGAACTAAGAGCAGCATTCAAAGTACGGTACACTTTAGAATGTAATATATTCTTAGGAGGACAAGAATGTTCCCCTTCTCCAACTAACTACCGGGATTGTGGCAGGATTCGACAATTTGGTATTTTTATCAGTAGTTTCACTTAGTAGGAGTATAATTTGCTGATGTAAACAGTCACACTGTCCCTGAGCAAAACAGACAAACAGGATTAAAAGCTCACACAGGATGAATGAATCTGTGAAAGTCCTGTCATTAAAGATACTGCTATGTATTTTCTCATTTAACTTTCTCCTTTTGCAGAGAGTCATTCTTGCTCCTTTCACCCTATGATGTTTTTCCTCGGAGTCTGCAGGCTCTCTGCTGTAAATCAAAGAAATCGCTGTAATGGCCATAAAGCCTAGAACATAAACATAAACCTGAGAAAAACCGATTAGATTCAACCCTAACACTTTATTTAGCTCTGGATCTGGACTGCATTTACTACACGGTGGCATATTTTTGAACAACACCTGTTTTTACATTTTAGTTCAGTTTTGTATTTTTAACCCACTTTATGACTAGACTGCATCTATAAGACTTTTATCCATATATTTTGACTCTCTGTGACCTTGTGTTTTTGTTCATTCATTGATCAATTTTCATAGCTTTAGAACCATCTTTGTATTGCTGTGTCTGGGTTATATTTTCTGACTCTGGTCGTTTAGTATTATGATGCTAAGAGACCAGAGGACTCATGTTTTTTTGCTATAAAGCAAAAACAAACAAAAAACCTGAATATATGAGAATTAAACTCACTGTAAAATGCAGCAGGAAGTTGCAACTGAAAAAATAAGTAAATAAAAGTTTAAATTTATCTATACCTGCTTATTGTTGCAGGATTATGAGGGAGATTGGTGCCTTTGACCCGGCGGTCATTAGTTGAGAGTTCAGGGTAGATTAATCATACCTGCATACTTCCACTCACATGCACAACTTTATCTCAAATAGACACACATCATTTGTGATCTCTGGGTTACAATTGTCCCCATCACTTCAATAAAAAAAAAAAAAAAAGCACTACGTTGTCAAAAAGTATTGGGTCACGATTCCAAATGAATTAATTCAGTTGCTTGAACCAGATAATAGAAAGGCTAATTGGAACAGCTCCTATTACATCCCATACATTTATTTTTAGGTACTCTGGTCCTCAAGACACACTGCCCTGCATGTTTTAGATGTTTTCCTGCATCAGTACACCTGATTTCAATTGATGTCTGATTAACCGGGGTTCACTGAACTGTAATCATCTGAATCAGGTGTGTTAAAACAGGGAAACATCTAAAATATGCAGGGTAATGTGTCTTGAGGAACAGGGCTGGGAGACACTGCTCTTCGGAAAAGATCCAGTGCCTGAATAATAATAATAAAAAAAAAAGCGATAGCTGGCAGATTCCTTTTTTTTTTGGTTTTACATATGGAAACCATAAAATCGTCCTTCCTTTCATCTCTCACTTTTACCTGGAACATTTTAAAGAATGTTTACATTGCAGACCAGACGGTGGGCGGTAGAGGGGTTTGCTACTGCTTTATTTTCTGCATATGAGGAGGAAATCACACAAAGAGGTGATTGCTTCTGCAATGCCACCTAGATTTACTAAACAAATGAGACAGTCAGTTCACTTTAGTGGTTCTAAAACTTTTCCAAACCATGATGTGGACTGGCCATTTGGAAGACAACCAACAAAAGCAGCTCAACTCAATTCAGTTTATTTGCATCGTCTAACATCTAGGGCTGCCACTAATGAGTGCTTTATATGAGCTCTACTGAGGACAAAGTGATGAATTAACTGAGTGATCCAAGCAATTGATTTTCCTTCTTTTTTCAAATAGAAGTTTGAAAGTTCTCATTTATGAGTAAAAACAGAACAAGAAATTAAGTTGTAGGTACATTTTGTTTCATTTTTGTAACAAATAAAATAAATGTGAAGAAGCCTGAGTTCTTTTATAGCAGTATCTGAAAACGGCTCGACTTGGATCCTTTGCTTTTGAACAGCTACAGCAGACAGACCGCCTGTCTATCTTCATAGAGTCCATTAAGTAGATTTCTCAGCCAAAAATGTGTCCTTTTCAAATGGTCATGCTTTATGGTTGTGCTCCTGTGAGGAGCATCCAAACCATTAGTTTATCATCTGTTGTTTGCACAGAACCAGCCAATGGGTGAAGCCGACCACGACGGGTGTATGAAATGACAGGCACACGTTCCTGCAGACTGTTACAGTAGGAAGGAGAAGAAAAGACTTTTTATTTTTGTTAAATAAAGGTAAAGTGATGAAAAAATTATAATTCAATAAAAATGATGTATTCATTAAGAGTCTTAATGTTAATGGCATTACAGTCAACTTAATCAGTCATAACAGCTAGTCACAACCGTCCTAATCAAATCACACCAAATGTATACTTTGAATAAAAACAAGAGGGTCCAGCTCCAGTTTGATTACCACCCTTCAATTCATTTCAGGCAGAATATTCACCTTCAGACTAATAGCGCGTCAAAATCTAGCAAATTAAAATGTAGTTTCAATCAATCTGATTAAAGAAATCACAAAATGCCAGTTTCAGTTGTAGAAAAACAGCACTTTGCTTCAAAACTTGATTTTGTTTTTATCCCTGACTATGTGAAAGAACTGAACAACAGTGAAGAGGAATAAGTCCCCTCTGACAGGAAGTGATATCAAGCAGAACCAAGATCATGATCAGGCTTGACCAGCGAGTGAAGGGGATCAGAGGATAAGAAGGAAGCAGAACCATAGACTCGATCGGATGTGATGAATATGTTTTGTACAATTTTTAGATCGAGCATCCCTGACCAGGGTTTGTAAACTCAAAAAATTATAGGACTGAAACGATTCCTCGAATGATTCGAGTACCTCGATTATTAAAATTCCTCGAGGAAAATTTAACTGCCTCGATGCTTCGTTAATTTATGTTTTATTATTTAGCGCACCTTGTTCCGGCCAGGTCATTAATTGCGTTGCGCAGAGCTCTCACTTCCGCCTCTGAGTTGTTGACGAAAGCTAAGTGTTAGTGGCATAACGTCCAATCTTCAAGCTAGGCCCGTGGGGATTTTATTGATTGATGATATTGCCCGGGTTTTTATCGTTTTTGGGGGACCAATAAGCATCCTTAAAATGACTGATGCGATGCCTGGAGTACAGCAGCCTTTCTCTTCCGGGAGCTGCTGGTTGAAAGTGAAAGTTAGCAATTTTCAATATCAATAAGGAGAAGTAAGAATGAATTACACACAGAGATGTAAGAGGTGTTTCATAGATAAAATTAAAAAAAGCTTTTCTATGACAAGTCCATACAGCTCTGCTGTTCATTTTAGGCTATTGGAGAGAGCAAAACTTCCCAGAGATAAAAGGAAGTCTCAGTGAATAACAGCAAAGTTGCTCTGTTTTATCCTTTTAAGTTTTAAATCTCTTTCATTCATGAAATTTGTTGCATTTGTAAATGTTGGCAGCCTTGCGGAAATATTCAGATTCAGGTAAGGACCTACAATAGTTAGAGAATACACACAGAAAGCTAACCTGGCTAACTGCTAACATAAGAAGAGAAGAATTTATTGTCATTGTCAAAAAGTACAACACTCAGTGGTAGAAGCAGAACTAGATGTATATTCTGTCATGATAATACCCTGCTTCACACACAATGTTAACTCTGTTCCTTATAAAATTAAGAATTTACTGGAACTGTTATTCTCAAAAAGAAAGAAAAAACTGAACTTACCTAAAATTGGTATCGGGAGGTAAAAACTTTACCAAAACGAGATTAGTGCATCGCAATTAGCTTCTGTTTGGAAAAGTTTTTTTGAAGAAAGAAAACCAAACTAATTAAAAAATTACACCAAAAGGCAAGTACATCAAATTGACATACAGCCTTTTGTTCTTTTTTATTTCAACCACACACAGTGTGTTAACAGCACTCTGAAATTCATTCATTCCTACTAATAATAGACCAGGCTGGCTTTCTGCGGTATGCCCTACATAGCCTCATTATCGCAGAGATAAATTGATGGTGTCATATTGTGTTACAAAATGAAAGGCGTTAGCCAGGCCTCCCAGTTGCTTATTGAAGCTATCCATTGTTATCCTATTTCCATGATATGTGATCTTATGAGGCGATGCACCAGGAGAAACACGGAAGGCCATTTATGTGCTGCGCAATGTGGTTTCCAAAGCTAATAAAGGTGCATCTGGTTTCTGAGAAGACAACGAACTGGACAAACGCAAGCTGCAGGTGTGTAATAATAGCAGCAATTACAAGAGTGGTTGTAGTGAAATAAATGCTTTAGAGCTACATGGGTGTGTATCGGTAAATGTACGGGCTGTTTACCCTCTCAAGCGCACACATCTCTATGAAAACCAACCTGCAGCTGTGATCGTTTGGGTTCCCCTGAAGCGAGGCCGCAGCCCTCACCAGGCCCATCCGCGTGAAGGAGTGGTAATACGTGAGCAGCGTGTCCGACAGGCTGGCGACGCCATCTGGCTCGTCGTAAACATTCTCCCAGTACGAGTTCAGTCCCAGCGTCCCCTGGGGAAACGGTCCAAACAGGTAGGCATCCAGCTGGTTCACTATCTCCTGGTTCACGCTGGCCTCAAACTTCCTGGCAAAGAAGGTGGGCCGCACCGTTTGCTGCAGAAACGCAGAGCGAGGCGGGAGGCGAGCAGAGGAGCGAAGCAGGGACAGAGGAGATAAAGAGAAGAGAAAAAAAAAGAGGAGAAGATTATTAAATGGTGGTGTGCCAGGATGTGAGGGGAACGAAATGTGATGTGTGAGATATGTGTGGAAGTGATAGGTGGGCAGAGAAGAGAAAAAAAAATGCTGATAAGAGGTTGAGTAGGGGGGCGGCTGAAGGCAGCAGACCGAAAACGGGGAAATCTTCTTAGAGACTTGTGAATGAATTAGAATCTGTATTAAATCAAAATTGCCCTCTATTTGGTCTCACTTTTCAATCTGCAAATACATTTGTGTTAAAGGCTCCCAATGGTAATGTGTCAGTATTACCAAAATGGCTACAAGAAAAACTGAAAAAGCTTAGGGTGATTAATGTTTACACAATCTATATAGATATTTAAAAAAATGAAAAGTAAAAAAAATATATATAAACTTTAAATCAAGAATGTATATTATCCCTTATCCCACATACACATTCAGTTTATTTAAACAAGTTTGTTTTGCTTTGATCAATGATCGCATCCAGGTCTTTCAATATTTACTTACAATAGTTTAGTATAAAACTGTTTTGCATTTTCTAAAGCCAGTTTTAATCGGTGTTTTGGATTTTTGTCCCATCAAACTAACCTGACCTGAAATATAGAGGATATTTTGAAACCTCAGAGCTGTATAGCAACTGCCACAACATGGTGGTGGTAGTATCATACTGAGGGCTTGTTTCACTGCCTGTCTGTGGCAGGCAGTGAAACAAGCCTGCCACGAGCTGCCACTTGTCAAAGGCATATTTACTCAAATATTAGGGACAGTGTATGAATATATCTGAGCCTGCGGAGAATATCCACATACAAACATTTAAACCCTCACCACCCAGTTGCTATTTTTAAAATCACTGAAGTTGTTTGTTTTACAACCTCTTCACTCTGATAAAAGAGTTTAACTGGATAATTAAGAGGTCAAAATCTATGAGATTGTATAAGTAAACATTCAAACTAACTTCATAAGTCGTAAACAGAAGAAAAACCTTCTCGTTTTACGGCAGGGTGGACATGTTTCGAGGCAGAAGAATATGCATCCAGGCCTGTAAACAAAACAAAATACTTTGGAAAAGATTCCCTGAAAATGTTGTCGATGCTTCCTCTTATATCATTCGCCGAGAGACTATATTTGCAAATCTTTTGAGTTTTCAAAGTTGATCAGACTTGTTCCACTAAAACCTCCAAACATCTCAATAAAAACCTTTTTTTTTATACAGTCGTAATATCACAACACATTGGCCATTGACTTGAAGTGCACCACTAAAACTGCAAGTCACTCACAACATCACTGCCTGATGCTGTAGTTAATAAAAGAAAAACTTTCAGGATTAATTGTAATTTAAGATAGATAGGGAAGAAAAAAAAATTATTTCCCAGCTATCTGCATGTAAATTTGAGCAGAGTTGGAAAGTATGATTCAACAGAAACTTCCAACTAAAATGCCCCCATTGTATCTGTCTTAGTCTGGTCTTGGCCTCCGATTCATCTACATCTTTTTCCACTTCTTTGTCCATGCCACATCACTTATTCTGTGGTTGATGATGCATCATGAAGTTTGCCTCCTCCACAGCTTGGCTTGGAGACAAAGACATCTAACGTTAGTCCCAGACATCAAACTATTTATCTTGCAGCACCAAACACGGTGGTGTTACCTGCAAAGAAAAAAAAAACCCTTAACCGATAAAAGAGGAGACCTAATGAGGTGGTTGCTCATTTTCTTGGAATTCAGTCTCATGTAGCAGTAAGTGTAGGATGATGTACGGCAAGCCGGAGGTGTTAAATTAAACACAGATATGCTTACAGAGTGAGAGGGTACCGGCTCACATTCTGTAGAGTCATTTGAAAGAACTGATTTGTTTTATTCTGAAACATGCTAAAGTACATCTTAGTAAATTAGAATACCATAAAAAAGTTTTTTATTTTAATGATTCAGTTCAAATTCATGTATTATACAAATTAAATACACAGAGTCTGACACACTGTAGGTGTTTGTTTCTGCTAATCTTTATGATTGTGGCTTACTGCTAATAAAAAAACAAACTTCAATTTATAAAAAGAAAACAACTATATAATAAAAAAAAAAAAATACAAAAATGTTATATTTTGGCATTTTTCTGGCTTACACAATCTTGAGAAAATTGACTTGACAGTTGTCCATCACTCCTTGACACCCTTCACAACCAGGGTGAGTCAATAAAAGGTCATTGCTAAAGAAGCTGACTGTTTCTCGAGTATATTAGTGGTAAGTCGAGCAGAAGAAAAGCCCGAGGTCGAAATGTTCTGCTTCCCGAAAATGTGATATTTACATTAGAATTGTTTTTAACACATGAACATACTGCTTCAAAGTATGTCCGTGTACATTATGTGCACTCAACACTTGGTTGAGACTCATTTTGCATAAATTACTACAGAAAGCAGCATGCTGTGGAGGCAATCAGTCTGTTGTTCTGCTGAGGTGTTCAGGAAGCCCAGAGAGCTTTAAAAGCAGCTTTTAGAGCTCGTCTGTGTTTTCGGATCCGGTGTCTCTCGTCTTCCTCTAAACAATAGTTCATAATTTCTCTCCGATGTTTAAATCAGGACAGTTTGCTGGCCAATCAGTCACTTTGGTCATTGAAGCAGGTATTCTTAATGGGAAATGAAATCAGCTTTTCCATAAATCTTGAAAAGCAATAGGAGTGTTGCACCCTGGAAATAGTTCATTTAGATTGTAATTTTTTAAAAGTTATGGATAAAACACTAAATTAATTTACATAATGTGTTTTATTTGCAAATTATAGGCAGACACACAGACAGGCAGGTAGACAGATTTTATTGCAGATTGTGCAATTTTATTGCTTAAAACATGTCTAGTTATTTTTGTTCAGGCGCAGAAGTTTTACAGAATTTGAGGTATATGCTATATCACTGAATCAAAAGTAGAAAATGAAACTCTGTGACTGTCATTATCTGTGTCATTTCTGTGAAAAAAAGAAGTTTATGAAAGTTTCATGTAATATTTACATTTTCTGAAAAACTGAATTTGGATTTCCATTGGCTGTAAGTCATAAGCATCAAAGTTAACAGAAATAAACCATTGAAATACATCACTCTCTGTGTAATTGTTCCCAGAGATAACAGGGAAAAGCCTGTAACTAAATAATAACAAAAAGGTCTCAAACTCTGTTAAGTTCCCCAAGAGAATTAACTTTAAATTAACTTTATTTGGGACTTTTTCCTGTCTAAATTGTTACTTAATTGACATAAGATTGTTTAAAAGATACATCTTGTTTGCATTGCTTAATTTCATGCATTTTTTTTATTTCATCTTTCTCCACTGTGTTGGCCAGGACTTTGGTCCAGCTTGCAAGGTTTTGAATGCAGTTCATAAATAAATTAACATCATTACTAAAATAATTTATAAGAGGATCAGTTAGTCCTCTCACAGGGCTGCTTTGTTTCCAGGGTCAGACCTCACTGACACCATGTTGAATGCCAAGCGGACCCTGCACCCGCGCCAAGGAGCTCGGGGCAATGTTTTGGCACCGATCTGCCAGAGACAGAAGCGAGACAACCGGGTTTGGCAAAGGGAGAGTGGAGGTCAGTGTGATGGCTGGTATTTGGAGAGCATTGCACATGAAGTGACTCACCACATGAAGGATATGAGTAAAAATGAAGCTAAGCTGAGGCAGAATGTTTATGGTTACTTTGTTCTTTTCTGTTTTAAGAGCCTCCTGAAAGTCAAATAGTGAAACAAAGTTACTTTATTTGTGATAAGCTGGCCAAATCCCCTCTCTCTCTCTCAATACCAAAGGCAAACAGGACCTAATTACAGCTGCTGCAGCTTTTCTCTCCTCTATCAGGGTCATCCTAATGGAGATGTGATTTTGCACATATTGACAGTGAATGCTGTGGGACGCCGAGCGTGAGAGGACTGGTTCGTCTTATTACAATTGACTGCTGTTGATTTTCTACTAAATGCTGCACTCATGCATTAAAGGGAGACATTTATTTATGTTGATTTTAGTTTTTAAAACCGTCCCTCAGGAGTATGTTTGATATGTATGTTGGTAATTATGTGTGCGACCTTTTGTTTTACCAAAATAATCTTTCTAAACATTTGTAGTTTAGGAGAAGAGCAAAAGAAATAGTGGAATCCTTTTGTTCAACATCAGCATTAAGATGAAGAAAATTGCTTTTAGTTACATTGTTGTGAAGTTTGTCCCAATTAGTTTACTTATGTTATTGCTTGTTTGTTACACTTGAGTGTTTCAGATCATTAAGACATAGTTTGATTAGAGAAACAACGCCTGAGTAAATATAGAAAGCAATTTTCAGAATTAACTTAAAAAAGTTATCTAAACTAACCAACCAACCTAATGTCAAAAAGCAACTGCCTCTTCAACCTGATGAGTAAATGATGAAGAGTTTTTATTTGCATCACTGTGGAAGAATTTTGTCTCCATTCTTCCTTGCTGAATTAGTTTTATGTAGGGCTGTTTTCAATCAATCGATTTTATTGATTGATCAAATTTTCTGTCTTTTAAAGATGTAATTTTTGGGAAAATCAGGATGCTCTTTTTTTATTTTATTTTTTTTAACAATGCACTTCTTGGGTTTCCATAGTTCAGACTGCTGTTAGCCAACCCAACAACTAGCAGCTTGTGTGACAACCATGTTTTACAGCTTAAAGAAGGAACGATTGGAATGAAAGCCAGTTTTGAAAATATATTTTCTCATTGTATTTTTTTAACAGAAAACGGTGAAGAAAAATTTGATTAAAGTCAGAAATTGCATATGGCATAAAAACAAATCTGAGATTTACTATTGAGCCAAAAAACCCAGCCTCAGTTTTACATCAGATATAATTGGACACTGAACTTTCAGAAAGTTTCACTGATGTCTCCTCATCCCAAATAATATTTTCCAAAAGCTGTTGGAGATCATCAAGATGATTTCCAACAGAGGTGCGATTTTGAGTTATTTTTAATCAGGTATGGTTTTTCGCCTTGAAACTCTCCTATGGAGGTCATCGTTGCCTAATCTGTTCCCCGTTGATCAGTTATAAATACTGACCTCAACTAAGGCAAATGAGACCTGCTTTGAATGTTGTACATTCAAGTTAGGTTCAACCAAGTTTGTCTGATGTCAAAATTAGTTTTATCTGCAAAAAAAAAAAAGTTGGTGCACACTGTTTCTTTACACTATTTTTGAATGTTTTTTAACTAATAATAATCCTACAAAACTGATATCATCAGGAAGAAGAAAAAAATGCATCTGTCACCAAAACACCATTTATTATGAATTTTAACTTCAAGTGTTGCTGTTGATCAATCCGAACAGCTCGTGTGTTACGATTACCTGGAAGCGGTGAAAGTCCGAAGGCTTGAAGTCATTGGGCGAGCATCCACACCAGTCCACGATGTGCTTGTACTGACACTTGCAGCCCAGTTTACGGTTCCAGTTGGTGATGCGCAGGTTGTTGTCCACCATGCTCTCGCAGTGGACGCTGTTCTCCAGCACAGTGTGGAAGAACGACTGGGAGATGAGGAGTAAAAATAGGCGGTGAGATAAGGAGGGAAAAATAAAAGAGATGGAAAATTAGAAAACTGTGTGCCTGTTGTTTTTCCACATAATCCACTTGACAAGAGGAAATAAGATTGGGAGCAGGAAAAAAAAAAAAAAGATTTACTACAGCGCTTGATAAACATTCAATTTCCCTGCAGAGGTTTATGTTGTTTTCCCCCAACCTAAGTTAATGGCTGATAGGTTAGGATCTTAAGTCTTCCCCTCACTCTCAGACTCAGTGTCCGCCTTTGAGTCATCTCACATTAACAAAAGAACAGTGTGACTGTTGTTTGTTAAATGATGCAGTGCAAATACAAAGCAGGGCTTGCAAGTTAGAGAGTAAAAAAACGATGTGACCTTGTCTGTGTTAGTGTGCTGGCCTGTGTTACCTCAGCAGGCAGCAGCGTGTATGTGTAGAATCGCTTCATGTGAGTGACCAGATCGTCCTTGGAGTTGATCACATATTCCACAAACATGCGGTTGAGGAGGAACCAGTCAGAGCCGCCGTCCACAGAGATGCCTTCTGGGATTTTTCGGTCGCCCAGCCTCCACATGTGAGTGTCACACTCATAGAAGAGACGATCCAGACCCTGCTTACGGATGAACCTAATAGAGACAAACAGGACTGTCTGGTCACACAGCTGACTAATGGACAAAAATCTTCTTTCATGAGTTAAAGATAGTAGAAAAAGTCCAAAAATGTGTCAAGGATTATTTTTCCCTTGGCAATTATTCTCTTAAAATGGTGCCACATTTGTAAGAAAAATGTGGGTTGAGTCTATGTGATGGCTACCAATCATTAACAGCGCATCTTTAGACTCCGTTCACACAGAAGGCAAATACAACCCAAATCTGCGGTTTTCCCCAAAATGCGACCTATATCCAGCTTTTTCAAAGCAGTCTGAACAGACCAATCTTTTCACCCCCCAAAAAATCAGATCTGTGCTACTTCCATGTGTGCTACTGATTCTATCCAATTGTTTTCAAAGCGTCTGTTGTCTTAACTGTAATATTGCATTTTATCTGATTTTTATGTCATCGATGTGAGACATCATAATTCGGCACCAGACGAAGCCACATGTGGTAAGTCAGGATGTAAACAATGTCTGAAAATTATGATTGTGAACTTATGAAAGAAGTGCATCACTGAAGCGTATCGCATCACAATCAGACCACTGCTGGGTCTGACTACACATCCAAACAGATTTCTCTACAGAAGCTGCAGACAATGTTCCACATAAAGCCATTGCTATTAGTTATGCTTTCTTATTAGCTTTCTTCATGTTGTTATGATTTGGTGACATTGTTGGCTACAAACTTCAAAATGGATCGATAAACGCCTCCATCCATTATGACTTCTGTAAACAATGCTTGTTGAATGACATCAATGTTCTTCTTCTGCGTATGTGGGTCACTTTGGAGACATAAACCGTTTACACAGAAATCTCATTTGGGTTGAGTTTAATTAGTAGTATAAATAAAACAACAAAAAATAAGATCAGAATTGAGCGTCAAGAACTGCTATGTGGATTTTATTCTCTATTCCTTAACAATTATCTTTACTACAGGATGCACCTATGAGACAACATTTCCATCCTCGTTCCAAACCCAATATGAAAACTTATTCCCTGTCTATTTTGGATACTCCTCTCTGTAAAGATACAAAACATGTGAGCAAACAGCACAAAAAATGCACATAGAAATACTGCACAGAGAGCTGGGCAGCAACAACTTCTCACTAAATATTTCACTACACCCGCTGCAGTAACAGTGACAGCCTACAGACACAGCAGGTGGTGTTACTCCTGCGAACAGATCAAGTGTTGGATGCGGGGAGTCAAATTTAGGTCAGCCAGGTCAGACCTCTCCCTCTGCTACCTGTATGGTGATGTGTTGAACTGGTGCCACACGCTCAGACATTAATCTTTGTAGTAAAGAGGTTAGAAGCGATTAATGCAGTCGTTGAGATGTTTGATTTAATTAGTCGTGTGCATATTCTAATAAACAAGTAGCTCTTCTGTCAGAGAGAATCATGTGATCAGACACAGCGGCCGCAATCACAAAAAGGCACAGCTGAGTCACGCTGACTCATGCGTGCTTACGGGACATTTGTTCCCTCTGCTTTGGGTCTTTCTGCCCACGGTGCTGAGCGATGACTGGTCGGCCACGAGGGCGCGACCGGGGAGAGAGCAGGGTGGCGTCAGCACCGAGCGGCGCTCTGGCAGCAACCTCGCCTCGCCAAGAAGGTTAATTAATGGAGCCCACAGATGGGAGCTAATTGTGTTATGATTCACTGTCCACGTTGTGTTGGCACATGAGCTGCAAGTGTGGGTGCAAGTGGGGAAAAGAGACGGAAAGAAGGAGAGGGCTGCTAAAAGTGAGGTTAAAAAGGAAGATTCAAAATGTACATCTTACCTTGCATTGTCCCGGCCGTGGGACTTAATGAAATTCAGGTCTCTGTACTTGGACAGGAACGCCACCAGCTGGTTATTGTTCCTGAAATAAAAAGAGAATGACTTACTCTTGACTGGGAACATATGGTGAGCGCTGTATAGAGGAGGGAAATTGATTCTCCAGCACAAATTATAGGTTTAATGACTTTTTGGAGGACAGTTACGCAAATGGGTTCATCTGTTACAGCCTGGTTGTAAAAGACGCCTTAAAAACATATAAATTATGCTGCGTTTATAATTAGCAAACGCCTGAGAACAACACAGAGAGAACAAAGTGCAACAAATGGAGAGTTGAGACTGAGAACTCAAGATGCTTTGTGAGACATGCGCCTGCCGTGACTTTGGCTCCAGCATGTTTGTACGAGTTTTGAACTAATTTAGGTTTTAAGTCGACTCTGTAAGTGGTGGAACATCCATTCCACCAAAGAGAGAAAACGATGCTGTACGCTAAAAATAAATGAGAAGTTTATAAACATTTATCAGTGGTACAGAGCCATTAATCTTTGGCCTTTAATAATATATTCAGTCCCTCAAAGCTCTAAACAAGTGCGTTATGGTCTGTGGATTGGTAGGATGAAAGTGCGTGCCCGAGGTAGGCAGAATCATATTAACAGTGATTTATAGAGGAAAAAGTGTGTTACAATTTAAAGATTGGTAGACTGGCACAAAGTGGGAAGAATCGTGTAAATGTGTGTTTCTCTACCTGGAACTCAGGGATCAATGTCTGCATGTTTTAGGTGTTTCCCTGGCGTCAAATACCTGACTTTAATAAATGGCTGATTGACAGAATGCAAAGGACGCAATGCGACCAAATGAATCAGATGTGCTGGAGCTGAGATGCATCTAAAACATGAGACATGACACAAACTGTAAACCGTGACTGGATTGTTACTGATAAACACAAGGAGACAACTTACGACAAAAGACCTCCATACACATACCTGAGCCTGTTTGTATAATTTTGACTCAGTTAATGAAAATCCACAAAAAATACTTTCTGCACCCAGTTTTTTACTGCATAATTGTTTGAATCTGGCAAAGAATGAATTTCAGTAAGCATTTATCAGGGAGAAGATTGACTGATTAAGTTATCCAGGTGAGGGAAGGGAGTGATAACCCTGTTTTTCAAAACTCTTCAAAAATCACAGAGGGGAAAAAAAAAACAGGTCCTGCTACTTCTGTTTCACAGCATCTTGGAGAAGTGAGTGATGGGGTCCTTCATGGGTCCTTGTGTTCTTATTGCTGTTTTAAAACAAGGAGAAAGAGATGATGTATGTACTGCCATCATTCATAAATTCGTCTTAAGCCAGTGTCAGGGAGATCGGATGAGTCGTCTGAGGGATAAATTCATTACAAATAATGACTAAGGATGGAAATCCTTTTAAAATTTAAATCTGGCACGCTGTAGTTCCGTGCTGCTAAAGGAGAATTGACCAGCCATGTGCTCCTAATATTCGAGTATCGGCACAGTTAAATAATGACACAATAGATGTTTCCTTTCTAACTTTAAATCCATTCCCAGCTTCCTTTTCACATTAAAGTTTACTACCCTCCACATTACAGCAATATAAACTCATTTGGAGTTACAGCTGGCTTCTGTGAGTGTTTGTAATGCCACAAAACCAAACTTATAAATCTCTTGTCTTAAGTGAGCACAGAAATATTCCCCCTTATGTCGACAACAACAGCTTTTTAAATTCCAAACTGCACATACATCAAACAAAGCACTCGACTGGCAGGAACAGGGCAAACACATTCCTAAGCAGAAAAAGGGGGGTGGGGAGAAGATTTGACATTTTACACAGGAATATTTGAGGTTTTAAAGGGGATCACTGAAGGACGTCAAGTCACACATACCAATCAATTAAAGATGTTGCCTGTGCTACTCCTCCACTTCCTTCAAGCTGTTAAAAGCTATTTAGGGTTACACAAAAGACAGTGCCGCTATCCGCTATTTTGATCAATGACTCCACGCTGCTCTGAAGCTGTAGAGGGGTCTGCTTCCACCAACACATGGGCCAGACAGGCTAAAAGCTTTGCTCTGCAGGCTCTGCCCCAGTCAATGGCTCCAACATCTCATCTGCGCCGGAGCCTTTCACGACGGCTGGGATTGTCTTTCTGAAAAAGAGCAGTGAGGCTCAAGGATCAGTGGGGGGAGAGACAAGTGCATATTAATGTCATTTTCCCCTGAAGGAGCAATTTCACAGCCTGGGGGGTTTATCTTAGGAGGTCTTGAGCCATAAAGCCTAACGGATGATGTGCTGCACAGACCTCCGTCTCCGTCGCCGCCCCCCCAACAACTCCTGCGCACGCTGTCTGTCTGCTGGTATGCACACTGGCAGTGCAGTGTACAGTCCTTGCACACAGACACACAATGCCTTCAGGCAGGAGGGCAGACACACACACACATGCAGACAGAAGCAGGGGAATTCATGTCAAGCTCCAGATTTGCCACCTGAGTGGTCACCCTGTCCACTGGGTGCAGTTTGCTAACTGTCAGCCCTGTGGCCTCCCTGTCTCGCAGTGCTGTTCACACACAGAGACACACTCGTACCTCAGAAAGCCTTGTACAGGTCTTTATAGTGCTTAACTTTTCAAACGTTGATTCATTGCAACCACAAACTGGAATGTATTTACCAGGATTGTTGTTTTTTTGTTTGTTTGTTTTGCCACAGCCCAACACAAAGAAGGGCAAAAACAGGAAGTAGAAAGGAATGGACACTCAGATTTTCAAAACCTTTTATGAATAAAAATATGGAGAGCTGAGTGAATGCCTAAAATTATTCACTCAGCTTTAGTGAATAATTTTAGGTAGATTTAAGAACAATCTTTTACTGTAAATCTTTTGAGGTTTGTCTCTACCAGAGATATTTTTCTGTTAAGACCAGCCGCAGCTTCTCAACTTTTAGGTCTGGACTTTGACTAGGTCCCTGTGACACCTGGACATTTTTATCAACCACTTACAAGTTCATCGTTCTTCCCTGTTCCAGCAAAAGGAAACATTCCCCGAGCATGATGTTTCCACTACCATGTTTCATTGTGGTGTACTGTTGGTATGACAGCAACAGGACTATCCAAAGAACCAAATAAGAAAGTAATACTATTTACAGTGATATATATGCTATCTAAAACCTTTTAGACTTTCATTTGACATCTGTGCAACCCCTGCGACGCAGCACAGTCTCACCCTCTCAGGTGCCTTTTCTGTGCTGTTGCCTTTCTCTCACTCAGTGCAACATACTCAGTAACTCGCTGCTTCCTCTGGTCACCAGGCCAAGCAGCTTCTTGTCATAGTGCCCCAAATAAACAGCTGTTGTAAGTACATGATGCCATTCAGGGAACATGGTCTACTTTAAAAGTGCATTTTCAAAGTGAAAAAATTAAAAAATAAATAAAAATCAAATTGTGAAATCGTCTGATGCTTCCTGCACAGTTGAGTCGAGTCTCCTCTGCTTTCCGGTGTCACAACTTCATTAGTTACCTGCCAGATGTTCTGTATGTAAGCCAAAGAGTAGCTTCTGCTGCATGCTTAGTATCCCCTACATTGATCCCTTACACACAAATAGGAGTTATGACTTTCAGTCAACAATGACTTTACTTCTTGTCACAGAGCTGTAAAGTGCAGGGTCATATTTTGGAAAGTCTATGATTGTACTATACACTTTCTATATTCAGAGCATGGGAACTTTCCCCCTAACATCTTCTCTAACAAACCGCTGAGTTCAAGTCAGAGACAGGTGACTCTGTCTACTAATGCTAGGTATCCTTTTTGTTTTATGGCTTTTCATAATTTTACTACTTCTTGCAGATCCAAGACATAAAATCCGAACAAAACAGAGGTGACAAAATGTGACTGTATCTGCTGTGAGGAGAATCGTAATGATGAGGCACAGGTTCCTCCACTCACCGCTGTTTTTCCAACAGATTCTACAATCATCTCACTTTAAAAGAGTGAGTCATGTTTATTTTCCAAATCAGGAATGGCGTCCATAAGACTAAAGCTCCACATTTTATTACCCCACATGAATACTGTGTGATGCCAATGAGTCAATCATTGCCCCACAAAGCTGTGACTTTAAAAAAAGCAGCGGTAAAGTCTATAAAAGGTTTTTTTTTAAAAAAAAAAGGAGCCGGCAGAGATAAAAGCTGGGAAAGAGGCCTGCGCTCGCTGGCAAAGAGGGCGTGTAACTCATCCTCCACCCCAACTGGACTCACACAGACACCAATGCAAACATGCATGCTATATCTCCCCGGTGGACACGCAGCAGCCTCTCAACGAGCAGCTCTGGGATTGCCTTTGAGAGCCATCCATGCGGCAGAACAGACATTATCAGGGAGTTAGCGGGGAAATAATGCTTGTTTCCAGTCCCACTGATAACAACAATAACAGTCAGGCAGTCCAGGGTCGAGGGGAGCCCCCCACATTCCAGACTGCAACAACGCACAGCATTCACACCGGGCAACAACATTTAGGGAAAATAATTATTGTATTTGTAGGAGGCAGCAGCTCAAGCTGGACAGCTTAAGTTTATGAGATGAATTTATTGTGTGGATGACGGCTCAGGAAGCAGAGTTTTCTTTTCATGGCTGCTACAAATTTTTCCAGATGCAAAATTCTATATTTCTTTGTTGGTTAATTTA
Source organism: Girardinus metallicus (assembly GCA_903067095.1). Taxonomy (NCBI): domain Eukaryota; kingdom Metazoa; phylum Chordata; class Actinopteri; order Cyprinodontiformes; family Poeciliidae; genus Girardinus; species Girardinus metallicus. The sequence continues at coordinate 4,883 of CAEGAE010089114.1, read as the reverse complement.
ACAAATCACTACGTGTATGGACGCATAAATGTCCCACAATTCATCCGTACTCTCATAAAAAAGATTCAAAGCATCCTGCATTCTGCAAAGACTTACATTTACCCAAATATAGTTTACTCTGTTTGAAATACAGAGTAATACAAAATTGCCCCTCCCCCACGTATTGCTATTGGTTGCAGGCCTATAAAAGACCTTTACACTTTTCAATCTCCTGCAAAAAAGACAAAATTATCTCTTTGGAAATTTTTCAAACACAGAAGCCCAGAGGAGCACCGACCATCACTTGTATTGGTTAGAAAACCAGGAGCAGCAATTTTTATAAGTACAGTAGTGCAGGCTCTCTACCTATAAAAAACCACAGCAGACGGCAAGATTCAACCATCGGGTAACATAAGGTAGTAGTATCCGTGTTACTTTATGAACAGCTGCAAAATCTTTTAATAATCTCAACAACAAGCATTTAACATTTCTTCTTTTTACCCATTTTTGCTATTTGCACAATTACAGCGGTAGAACTTGTAATGCCAAGTTCTTTTTTGCAGCAGAACAATCACTGCTTTTCATGTTTTAAATAGAAGCAATTTGGCAATGTTGAACTTTTTTGTGATATTACTATGAAATTGTGGTATTCCTACTCATGGTTATAATACTGGCCTTTGACTATCACAGCACAAATAGACATGCTAAAAAAAGCACATAATTGTTGTTTTTAGGCTGCAAAATCATGAGCAACACACAAAACGTGTCTTCAAGGAGAAAATAAACCATCAATGCTCAGTGTAATTGCATTTTATAAATCTATCAATGTTCTTTTGTTTGGTGTCTTTAATTATTCAGCTAAATATTAGTCTAGTTAAGAACTGTAATGTAGTAGCTTTGATGGTCCTTGAAGAAGCTCTCTATCCGCTGATGTTTTTGGGAGAGTGAGTACAAAATAATAATGTAAAGCTGCTTATTACACAGAGAAAATATGATTTTTTTTTTTTTCTCAGATTCCCTCCTGAAGATAGGAGACGGGGTTGTCAACTGGAAAAAAGGCTGAATGGGTGTCAGCTTGTTGCTTGAGGGCACTTGAGCAGCAATGGGCTCACTCACACTGAGGCTTGAACCCAGACCTGGCACTTACAGGAAAAAGAAAAAAGATCTGCAAGTTCAACTCAATAAAAACACGCACTTCGCAGACTTGGTTAAAGACATGCCTTGGCTGCACATGCACTTCCTAAGCAAAGATACAAGAATGCAATTTCCATATTTTCATATTGCATGGATCCAAATCGTGCAGTTTCCTCTCATTCCCCTCCTCTAACTGCCTATTCGTTCTCCTTTTCCTGTCATTTCTGCCTCTCTGCTCCTTCTTTCGCTCCATCAATCGTTTCGTTTCCCAGCAGACGGGGCTTAAAAACCTCCACTGTCAGCCGTTTTCCTAACACCAACACCCTCCACATGCAAATGATAGAAAATAATAATAATAAAAAAACCAGCACACACACAAATACGTTTAATCAGACGGCCTAACAAGCGTTTAGAGAGAATAAATCTGCACAACTTTGCACAAACAGGGGCTGAGACAAGGACTAAGATGGCAGCATACAATTTGTGCAAACAGTATTGATGCAGAGATACAATAGCAATGCATGCCATTGATTAGGCCAAAACAGATGAGACTGAACCAGCCCATCATCCGAATCCACATGTGCTCCAGCATCTTCGCTCCAGCTGCAGAGACATCGCAGCTTTTCACCCGGTGGCCATTACAGCTTGTCTAAATTCAACTGGTGGACATCTGGCTGTGCTGAGGAGATAACTCTCTCCTTAATAGGGGGATTTTAATTGGCTGCTGTGGAGCTACATCAAAAACCCAGCAGACCCTCAAGTCCCAGAAGGACTGTAAACTCACACCAGTGATGAAAATTTCTCCTCCAAAAGGCTATTTCCATGACTTCATGTCTCGCCTGTGTAGACTTTGCAGCAGTTAATTACACTTTACAGCTTCCTAAGTGGGATGTTTTTGAGTTGGAGGGATGACTCTCGGATGGCGAGGTCCACAACAGACCTGGAAAGTCAATGGGTATTGACCATAGGCAATTAAGTCGCAGTAAGTTAAACATGTAAACTGCTCAATGTTGTGAGAACTAGAAGGCAGACGCTTGGAAAAAAAAGGGTTTGAATGAACAGTGTTTAAGAAAGCAGAGGTGCTACATCATCGATCTGTTTGGTTTGACTGTATTTAAAGCTCACAGTTAACGACAGAAGCATAGACTGGAGAGTATTGGATTACCTGTGCATTGACTCAGAGTGGGATAGTACTGTGGTGACAGGATGCTTTTAAGGAAAATTCTTTTCTACATTACACTGCAATATTTCCACGCTGTCCTCATGTCTTTATGTTACCAACATTTCTTAGTACAGAATAGTATTCTATAACAAAATTATTGCTCTTGTTATGTTTAAAGGTGGTTTTGTTCAATTGTTCTTTGGGACATTGTTTTTTTTTGTGTTTTGTTTTTACAGATTTACAGTCCAGTACCTGGCTATTTCAGATAGTTGTAAATCTGGTAAATTCAGTTATATGACTCATACATAAAGGCTGTTATAGTATATAGCCAATACTATAACAGTGATCACCAAAGGTTTGCTACACCCCCTCAAGGTGTAGCAAACCAACAAGAATGGTGTTTTAATTTCCACCTCAAAATAAAAGTAAAACACAAAAATATAGTTTTAAAAGCAAATTTATGTCCTAATTCTTAAAAGAAATGAAAGACGGCATTCACAAATGAAAAAAAAAAACAATATTTTGGTAGACGATGTTGTCTTGTTGTTTTACCTCTGTTTCTATTGACTTAACATATTTTATACTCATTTGACAGATGTAAAGTATTTTCTTGTTTTACAGTTGACATGGAAGCTGCTCTAGAACGTTCTACTACGAGGGGCCGTTTAGGACAAAAACTATGTTTTGTCTCTCACACACTACTAAAAACTGACACACACACACACAAAATATTAAAATTGCACATAAACACTACTAAAATATCACACACGCATAAAATTTTTTTTTTCACATGCATACATAAAAGACTAAGATTGCACATATAAACTAATAAAATATAGACTCAACTTTTGTATGTGTGAGATTGACTCGTTTTGTATGTGTGAGAGTTCATAAATCGGATTAACCTTGATCTATACGCCGCTTACACCATGGAGCTCCAACATCCAACTTGAAGTTAACTTCACTGTCGTATCAACGCATGCGTGATCTGATCTCCAAATTATGCCCCACCTCTTCCGTGACATCACTCTCACATACAAAAATTTGTCCCTCTCTTACATACAAAAAATGTCTCACATACAAAAAATTAGGTTGTGTTTTATTAATTTATATGTGCAATATTAGTCTTTTATGTATGTGAGAAAAAAATTGTATGGTGTGTGATATTTTAGTAGTGAGTATGCTCATTTTTTGTATTTTGTGCATGCATGTGAGAAATATTGAATATATGTGTGACATTTTAATAGTATATATGTGCAATTTTAATATTTTGTGTGTGTATGAGTTTTTAGTAGTGTGTGAGAGACAAAACATAGTTTTTGTCCTAAATGGCCCTTCATATTCTACTCTATTTTCCTACTCACTGACTGTAGTCTCTTCTTGCTTAGCTATGCTAGCTGCTCTGACTGGACTAGTAAGAAAGTAGGACCCTAAAGCATCTGCTCCTAATATAAGTAATAATTAACTGCTTAAGGAAGTCAGCAAAATATCTTGAATGCTGCTTCTATGTATTCTGTTTAAGACAAATGCTTTTAAGAAAATAAGAACTAACATCTAAAAAGTCTGATCCATGTTTCCTAACACAGAACAGCATGGGAAGATTAATCATCTTTATAGAGCCCTGCATATCTTTATTTCAGAAATTTCCCTCCAGGTTTTTACTGTAACATGAGGTCCTCTGTTACCTGATAGGGTAGTCGGCAGCGCTGAGATTGATGAAAAAGTCCCAGCTCCAGTCCCTCATGGCCAGCAGGTCAGCCATGCTGCGCAGATACATGGTCAGCAAACTGGCTCCCCCCCAGATGGTGGCCATGCGCCAGGGCGTCACCCTCACGTTGGGATACTGGGAAGCTAGGGCCTGCACCTGCCTGTGCAGGTAGTTGGAGCGCTGAAAGAGAGCGAGGAAACAAATTGTGTTTTGGAGTCTCGTGGCTCCTGTCTTAGACCTTGTTTCAGGCTCACCTGGTCGACGTGTATGTAGTAGAAGTGAGAGGTGTGGTAGATGGCTTTGAAGAGACGCTGGAACTGGCGAGAGGCTCGTCCGTGAATCACCAGAACAAAAGCTATTTTCACTGGTTTCAATGGAAAGCTCTCCACAGAGTCTTCATCCCACTGGATGTTCACATTGGCTTTACCTTCACAGGTCGACAGACAGCAAAGAGTTTTGTATTATTCATGGGAAATTATTAAATCAAACCAGAATAAATAGCATAAAGAGAGTAAAGGCAAAGAATAGGTTAGTCATTATTTTTAGGGTGAGCTACATTAGAGAAATTAGGCCAAAGAGCCTTTTTTGTCCAATCCTTTTTATCTGTTTTGTGCAATTTTACCTATTTTTATCAGGCATATTTGAAAGTTAATGTTTGAGACCACAAGGATAGATAATTTCAGGCTGTTTCTAAACAAAACATGTATTTTAATATGACAGGTAAAAGCCAAAGGCAACATTGAGATAGTAGTGCACTCTTGGTACATAATGTCAAAGAAGCTAAAGGAAAAGAAGAAAAATAAGCGTAGAAACAATATGGATCATCTATCTATCTATCTATCTATCTATCTATCTATCTATCTATCTATCTATCTATCTATCTATCTATCTATCTATCTA